>CAJVPI010001462.1:0-12622 GCA_910592345.1 Paraglomus brasilianum
GTTTTTACAAAACTCGGGGATATAACCGGGGGTGGGATATAACTGGGTAGGGATATAAACGGGGTACGAGTGTATTTAGTAACGCATTATGTAAACTGTTTGTACCCGGACATATAATCCGGGTCTATTTTTTGGGGGGGGTATATCCCATAAACTGTATTGTCGGCAAATTTAAGCATTGATTATGACTTACATAGTAATGTCCCAGATCAAGAAATTACGTAATGATTAATAGACACAAGCGTTAAATGATAATCGTGTATTTATTTTTCCGACAAAATAATCCGATATTTGTGTCATACAAGAATAATTTCTATGCGACCACTACCTTAATAAAATTCGCTCACATGATAACGATGGTTTTATTGTCGTGATAAGAATACTTTGTAGACTACCTACTGTTCATTATCTGTCGATTCAACACGGGGTCCTCCCCCTGTCTTCTGTATATGCTTTTTTTTTCGTTTTTCATTCATTACCCAATATCTAACAACCTTCTTTTGGCATATACTAATACTGACCTTGAGCATTTTTGATACAACTAACTGGTTTAAGCGGCATGTACTTCGAATTTCTGCAGCACACGTTTCTTGACTGAAACTATGACTTCCCTTCAAAGAATTCTTGAAGGCTTTTTTTTTGCTAACAACTGCCCTTTTTGAACCTATAAATAAGAACTTTTCAGATATGAGAATCTGACTCTGATCAAGTGACATTAATCCTTCAGAATAAACAATCATGGCGAAAATTCACCGAGTGGTTCTTCAAATGTTATGTCTATAATAAGCAATTCATATTAAAATAAAACGCAAGGCGCTGACTGGAAATCTTACAAATTTATTCAACGGTATAAAGGTTTGCGTGTTACTATCATTATTATGTGAGCATCGTTACCGTAAATAGAAATTATTCTTGTACTACACAAATATCGGATTATTTTGTCGGAAGAATGCACGATTATCGTTAAATGCAAACCCCCATATTTAAATAAAAGGGTGGATATAAATGCACGCCCGTGACTTCACGTGATATTGATAGTGTTACAAAGGTCGACAATAATATTGGCTAAATAAGTGTACGTCATTTCTTCGGTATGTTTGTTTCAGAAAATCTTCGGTTTAACGGTTTATGGAGGTTTAATAGATAGTAACTTCGGTTTGTCGCGGTAATTTTAATAGGCTAAAAGTGCGAATTTCAAAAAAGTTCGCAGTTGTTTATAATCAGCTGGTATGTAATTTCTTAATGTAAGTGCTCGACGTTTTTTATTGTTGGATTTGTTGATTCTTAATTGCTGTATGTTTTGTCTTTGTTCGATCGAATTCTTCTAGACAAATATAATTGGCTGAAATATCGGGGTCAATATTCGGTTTACTTACCCCGTTTATCCGAATGTATGGTTTAGAGCAACTTCGCTAATTCGAAGAAAAACGGCTGCACCAGTTATCGGGTTTGATCTAACCAAACTTAGAAATTTTTGTCTCCTGCTTTTTCTTTATAGCGGTTTATAGAGAGTGAATTTATTTATATATATATATATATATTGTATATAATCTGCGTCACCGGAATTATATATATAATTTGCGGCAGATGACCCCAAGCTCAATTTACATATATTATTTGATTTACCCAAACATGTGGTAGACGATTTACCCCTCCCAGAATTGCATTAGACAAACAGTTGAAGTATCAGACAATTAGAATGCTATATTTAGTAAAGGGGATGCGATGCTGAAGAGAAAGGAGAGCAAAGGAATAAAAGTGTAGCCAATACAAACGAACTTAATAAACACACGAAAGAAAGTAAATTGAACTTTGGGATTATATATAATTCCGGGTGACGCAGATTATATACAATTAACTAATCAGAATCAGATTTCAATCAATCTTTCTCACCATATATACAATCAAACCTCGGAAAACCGATACCTCGCAAAACCGATACTTTTTTCAATTCCGTGTGATAAACCCCTCGTAAAACCGATATTACATATTAACATAGTAATAGACCTCGCAAACCCGATAAACCGATTTTTTTTTGGAGCTTCGATAAACCGATATTTTTTTGGAGCTTCGATAAACCGATATGTAGTGCAAATTACGTGACCTGATTTTTGCAATTTCATTGGTTAACCAATGATCACGTTATCAATTCTACATATGAAGATTTCGCATTAGCCAATAAGAAGCAAAAATGGTGAGGACAGCCACATCGGTTTTCCGAGGTTTGACTGTAACACTCACTAATCGAGTTTCGGTGTTTAGGCGTGACAGTACAGATAATGAGAATTGGTTTTTCGACCACAAATTTCGTTAGCTTATTCGGGTTATGGCTTTGCTAACACTCTTTTTCATAATAATAGCTACAGGTCCTCTCTCTATTGGAACCTTTGGAACTTGGCGTTTTTTAGCCATATGCTTTAATTTTGGTTGTTGCCTTAGTAAAGTGCCCACCCATAATGTATTCATTATTATGGCGAGATTATGGGTTAAAAAAATCTGTAACTATGTGTGGTGTGGCGGGAGCTAGCTGGGATTTGATGTGGCTAAAATAATCAGCAAAAACCGCATGATTCTAGATAATCTTTTTTCAAAAACATAATATAATGCGACATCATTCATCATACAAAATTACATATTGGGATATCAGCCAAATCACCTAATCAATGTGTGTGTAAACCGATTAGTTTATTATAACGAGGGAGGTTTGTTATATATAACTTGGCTGATGAAAATCTTTACTATTTAGCTATAACGGGGATGATTAAGTTTACTATAAAGCGATATTTACTTTAAGAGAGGCTATATTATAGCGTATTTTGAGTGCGTCTAACTCAACAATACTAATTGCTTCATAGTAATTACAATGTATATTCAGCAAGTGAGGAGGACCAAGAAATACAACGATTATTTAGTAGATGTACAGTTAAATAACAGCCATGTAAGCCTTCCTGCAGCTTCAAGGTGTCGTCGATCTTCTATTAACATCCGATTATGACAATACCCAGCGTATCTAATTCGAAACTCATGACAAATCCATGTTGTCTTTATTCCCCTTCTTTTGTCGCTTTTTTGCAGTGACCGACTCCCCATTTACTCGTGCTTGTTGTTTGGAAAGATTCACGTTCTTTAATTCACGTTCATGATTTGGATCCATTTTCATACGCTTATCTTCTGTTTCGGATTCTGTCGACGAATTATCACTATCATTTGAATATTCATCTTCCTCGTTATTAAATGATGTGTGAGAATGTTTAGCATTAGAATAGTTGCTTGTAGCAGGTGAACGGTGAGGACCACTATGAGATGAAGCATCGTATGTTTGTGGAATGCTGGGAAAATGAATGTTCCCCATGGCTGCAGCACCACCACTTGGAATCCCGGCGGCTTGTAACTTCCCGACCCATGCTTCCGCTCGTATTACACTGTCCGCAAATATTTGACAAACACTACTCAGCATTTCTTTGGATTCGTTGGCTAAACTTAATAATCTTCTAGCATAATCAGTAGTTTGGTTGATAGGGTGAGCGTTTGCTGGTGGGAGATGAGGAGAAGACATAGGAGAAGGCGAGGTAGAATGCTCTTGGCGATTTACATATTCCCATTTTTTGGGAAGACTGAGAATAAAACTTCTTACGCTACGTCTTGCTTGTTCTGATAGACAGGCACCAGCATATAGACTTATTACCTCAATCACCTTCCTCAGGGTTTCTACCACCTCTTTCTTTATAGAAGCCAGGGTTGCTGAAGCAGATGAAGGTATTAAGGCTGTATTAGATGACGGTGTGGTAAGGTTGAGGATAAATTGACGGAGGACTGCGATTTGTCTGTCAATATGTCGTGTAGCGTATAGAAGCCATTGTTGACAGTATTTCAATGACTTCATACTCTCTTCGGAAACAACTGCTCCCACTGCAGCGATAGCAGCCCCCCCATCCATTACTAACTGGGCATAACTTCTCCTCGACGTAGATGCTGCACCAGAAACGACACTACTATTATTAGGATTAGGATAGGGGGAGTATGATGCGCTTGTTGAGGAGCCATTAGACTGAGAAGTTCTGTGAATTCTTCCTCCCGGTCTATGAGAAGGTGAAGAACTTTTACCATCACGTCGTCTCCGCAGTTCATTATCTGCTTCTAAGACATTATCCTGCTGCGTATTCTGAGAACCCATGACAGGTCGTGATAGAGTTCTGATTCCAGATCCTACCAACTGCAACATAGGTGAAGTCGCCACTGTTTCTTCATATGCCTTTCTGGTCTTATTTAAGACTCTATCGAAGAGACCTGTCGCAGACGACGGAGCTGAGCCGTTATCATCTTGAGTAGTCTGTTGCGGGTTTACTTCTGAAAAAATACAAGTCACAGAGCGAGTATGAGCGTTTGTTTACTATATTCTGTTGAAGGCAGGTACACAACGATGATGGATGCAATATGACTTACCACTTGACACAGTCTTGCTCATAGTTAATAAGGCACTAACCGCCCCGCTTACTTCGTCAGTATCGTCCGTATTGACCAACTGTCTAATAGACATCCTCGAGTCTGAAGTTGTTTGTTGAGGAGACAAGGAATGTGGAGAAGTAGAAGTAGGCTCTTCATGGCCAGGGCTTGGATAGTTAATGTTTGGAACGACAGTCTCTCCGAGAGTCGGATGTATTGAGAGAAGAGTAGACTGTGGTTGTGGTGATTGTGGTGATGGTGGTAATGTTGGTTGTTGTTGTTGTTGTTGCTGCTGTTGCTGGTGTTGTGTTGGATACATAGTGTGAATGAGGTGTAGGGGTTGTAAGGAAAAAAAGTTATCAAAATTGTATGACACGTAACAACAACTATTATACAGATATATGCAAGTTTTTTTTTTCTCTCAGGAATGTCTTGAAGTGTGGCGAGTAAAGGATAATGTCGTAAAGGAGGTTGAAAGGCGCCTTCAATTGTTTGTATGGGATCATGTGAATACGGATGGTATGACTTCACATGTCGGAGTTCTTGTGAAACAAAACAAACAAATCAACATAAATATTCTTCCTGTTGACCCCTTTTATTCACGCTCTGTGATACTGCTTGGTGACATTCATGTGATTAAGTATATTTAACCTCTACCTCTTGTAAGGCATGTATTGAATAGTATGTCCAATAACATTCTCATGGCGAAAACAGTAATTTGCGGGAAAAAAGACAAACCAAAAAACAGTAACTGGTTCATATGCAACAATAAAGTGATGCTTTTTTTGTGCGATTATTGCAAAACCACAAAGGGAACAAATGACGTCACTCTCATTAACTTATTATTCACATACATAAAATAATGAGAAATCACATGATTTTTATGTAACCTTTTTTATTTTATTAATAATAAGGGTTTAATTGGATTCATACCAGGTGATTTATGACAAATCCTTGGTTGATTGTCCTGTTGGCAACAATTTCGGAGATATTATCAACAATTACAATTATCTGGGCAAATTATTAGACCTCCCTTCACTTTCTTTGATTGAAAAAATCACCAAAAGAAGTCCGACTGTGATGACAAGAGATAAAAATAGCTCCGCGATCAGTTCATCGATAACGCGACTTTGTCACAAGTTGTCAGTAATTACACAACTTGTCAATCAGGCATCAATATCAATATAACAAAATACTAGACGTGCATTGAAAAGTGATAACAGAATATTCTATGTTCCTATGTATTGATTATTCCGATTAATCGTCTCAATAATACACGAATCCTAATGAATCCCTTTGCTATTTACAGTAACTTGCCGAGCTGTGAATTACCTTAATTAATGGTTGCGCATCTACACTAATACAGTTAATCTGGTTATAATGAACTTTGGCTGTAATAAAGATCTGTTTATAATGAAGATTGTCACCAAACAAACCATCAACTGATTATCATCTTTGTTATAAAAAGAGACCTTGGTTATAAGTAATTATTTTCCCCAATCCCGTAGAATTTGTTATAACCAGGTTAGAGAGTATACTATCGATCCCCTTGCCGTTTGAATATGAATCTAGGATTTTAGGTATTGATTACATGAGTTGGAAAACCCTAATAACAGGTATCAATTATCAAGAGAAAGTTTCTCCAGAGTTAAGAGATAAATCTCAAGCTTGGCTGCTCTCTCGTATTAGCTGGCACAACAGAACTATATTATATGTGAGGAGCTTTATTCAAGATGCTCAGTTACAAAGCTCTTTGTAATAGTAATAGTAATAGAACATTATCATGTATTAGTATCATATACAGTGGTGTTCATAAAAAATGGCACAAACGAATTTTCTTCTAACTCATTACACATTGCTCCAAATAACATGATTTGAAAGCCTAAAAGGTGCTGTTGATTGATTTATTATTTAATATGGGATGCGATCACCATTATTTTCTATAATTAGTTCACATCGATGCTGCATCGAATCTATTAAATTAATTAGGACAGTATTTGGAATATTGTCCCACTCTTCAGTCATAAACTGTTCTAACTCCTTACTATTACATTTTTTTGGTTTACATTTGTTTTAACTATGTTCCAAAGGTTTTCGATAGGATTAATATTAAGGTCCCTTCTCCCAATAATATAATATCGTTTGTCGTCGTCTTTCGTTAACTGATTGCGAAGTAAGTTGAAAATAAGTCTGTTTGGAAATGGTAGTCTATTGCATAAGCTTTGTTTTGATCCATTGATTACGCGTTTATTTTGAAAATTGACTGAGTTACACATATACGAACTAAATTTTGTTGAACACCACTGTAGATATAATCACAACAGAGCATGGCATCACAAACTGTTGTTACGCCCTCTTGTCTATGAAGTTTGATCTGATAACATTTGATTAACATACACTACCTGGACAAAAGCATCAGGCGTCCTAACTTTATTAATTGCTCTAAAGTGTACATAATAACTAAAGTTAAGTTTTTCTATGTTATAGTCTGATTTATGAAACACGGATATATTTTTTACGCGTTGTTTATATTTATTTCTTTGTAACAATATAATAAACGGGATTGGTATTTTTAACTTAACTGAAGCTGAATGTGACCAAATTATGAAAGTAGTGCTACAAAAATGAGCATATGTAAACTCTTGGCTTTCCTAACAACCCAACCAGCAGTGGTTACCCAAAACTTTTAAATTTTAAGCATAAACAAATATTAAAATGGGTTGTTAAGCAAAGCAACAAGAAATTAGCTGACAAATCAAAATCTGTTTAATGAAAAATCAAACTTGGTGTTTCTACAAGAACTTCTTGCATTCTGAAATCCAAGCCTACTGATCGGCAAAGAGAAAAGCACCAGAAGTCAGTGATGAAAGTCACATTCAAGAATGATGTGGGGCATGCTGCAACAAAACCAGACAAAGTGAACATTCTATAATTGAGGTGTAACTGATGACATTTTGAAAAGTAATAATGTGCTCATTCATAACTTATGGACTTTAACTTGTTAATTTTAATGTTTACTTCATCATACCAGAATGTGAGAAATATAAACCATAACAGGATTAATATATATAGGATTATCTCTATATAAAAATATAAATATGAAACTAATTTACATTAAATCGATTATGGAACCCAAGAATTACAGCACCATTAGAAGCATTTTAAAGAAAGCTCAAGGAGAAAAGATTGCTCCCTATATTTTTAGCAATATCTAGACCAAGAAAAAATTACTTATGAAATTTATCAAGAGGAAAGGAAAATCATAACTACTAAACGAGCATTAACATCAACATGAACCAAGAAAGAAACGAAAACGTAAAGGGAAGTAGTTTAACGTAAAAGGCCTCCACTGATCAAACGACCTATAAACAAAGATCGTTCTTCATAGTCATGATAAAAGACTGCTTAAGCGCATCCGTTGAGCTTTGACACAATTGCAATTAAAAACGTCAAACAACGTAAAAATATTTCAACTTTTTCGTAAGCATAAATTTTATTATTAAGTTGCTTAAATAGACAAATGCGCGTTGCTGCGCATCAATTATCATTGGTCATTCTGCATACAATGGACAATTGTGATCGTAATAATTACGTCATTGATTAATCCACTACAAGAACTGGTGGACGCAAAACGACACTTGGCCGAGGTGGCGGAGAAGCTGCAGAGGTTGGACCTACTGAGGAGACGGGACGACTGGGAAACGACAGTCCAGGAGCTGCCAACAGCTGCTCAACCAGGTAATGACTTTGTGACTCGGGCGTTGGGGACATAGAGTAGTGTATACATAGGGTAGAGTAGACAGAGTAATTGTTTTCTTTTATTGCACGTCTTGTTGCTTAAGTGTTAGATGGTAAAGTGGGTGATAACAAATATGAAAAGTGAATTTCATAATTTCATTTTTTAGTGTCAGAAAATATTATTGAATCTGTGGTGAATACGACGTTAAAACGTCAGCGCGAAGAAGAATCGATAGCATTATCCTCATTGTCCTCCTTTGCTAAGAGAACAAGGATTACAAGGAGATTCGGGATTCGGGATAATTTTATAGATGTCGATGGTGTATTTAACAGTCTTCCTTTAGTCGGTAACGACCCGGGAGTATGTTTGTGGGAGGATGACCGCAGCGAAAATCAACATGCAGACGAATTCACCGAGTACATCCGCAACAGATTCCTTGGTTCGCAGTATCTGCATGATAACGTCGTGGAAAATGTTCATAGTAACAGGAATTACTTGGACGTCGTATATATTCATAGAGGGTGTGATGTGTCTGTCTATAAGAAAACGGAGGCTCCTGTACACAAACAAGGCAATCGAAGTGAAGAAGGTAAGTTATCATTTGAAAATGAACCATTTCATGCATAAATCAACCCCTGATGAAATTGTTTCTTATCACAGGAACTTCAAGGAGAAGGACATGTCAATCAAGCGATAGGGGAGTTGATTGCTGCCAATAGGTTGTCAGCTGAAAACCCAGTTTCAATGCTCACAGACTTCAAAACATTTGGATTCTTCTGGCTTGCCAATGATACTGAAGCCAAACGTGCAGTCTTCACCACTTGGTTTGCGAATGCACACAAAGCTGCAGCTTTTGCACGCATGCTTCTAAATCCTGAGCTGATACAAGAAGAGAATGCACAAAAATTTCCTACATATGAGCGACGACTTATTCTGCAGGAGTTGGCTGTGTTGGAAGAAGAAAATGATCTTAGTGATTTTATTGATGAGATGTCCCCCCTGGAACGCAAAGTATATAGTATCAACAAAAATCTCAGCTGGTTTCGTCGTTATATTCCACCTGCTTATCAGCAGTCATTTGTGCGCAAAGTCTTCGTGCGTGATGGGATTTGGATTACATATACTAAGTAATGTGATTTGAATAACTTATTAATGTATGTATATATATGTGTACTGTATATGTATTTCTTTTCATGATTAGAACATAAACGCATGATTCTTCTGCGAGCTTTGTGTGATCTTCTGATACGGTGGACCGTCTCTAATATCAAACTCACGGGACGGCCATATAATTTTTCTGAGGGAGCTTTTATTGCTCGAGTTTTTCTGTGTGGGTTTAGATTGGACGTTACAAAGCTATAACGTTGACGGAGGAACTATAGCATGTGTATCATGCAACAAACTAATATCTCTATTACAACTTGTGAACGAGAAAATTTAATTCTCATTCGCTGTTACCTATTTAGTCTAAAGCTTAATTTTTCTGATCATCTTTGGTGTGCAGAAAATCAAATAAAATACTAGACCCGTTTCTGACGAATGAACAATAAGTCTTATATAAAAAATACATATATAGGATTACCCGTATATGAAAAATAGTGAATACAACGGTTCGACTGAATTTGAAAAAGCAATACGTTTCTTGGAGACAGGTTGCAGATGTGGTACAATTTCGAGAGAAAGGTTTGCCGAATTACGTGAGGCTCTCTAGATCCGAACAAGATATATTTTTGATGGCCAACTGAAAGCAATGAATGGTGGAGAAATAGCTGCCAGTCGGCGTCTTAAAAGGAAAACGCGCATTAATAAGCGAACTTTTTATTATTGAGATCGCAATACGCCCCTCTGTCAGAAAACGTATCTCAATATGTTAGGAATTGGTCGCACTCATTTGGAAAACGTCAGAAATCACCTAGCGGCGAATGGGATGTAGTCCATGAATTTCGGCATAGTTTTCAAGAAAATTTTTCACGGCGGTAGCAACGGTTATATCAATGGTTATCTTGGTTTTCCATCGCGGCACCCTTTTTACATTACCATGAACGCGCGCGGCATTCAAGTCCTGGTAGAAACGTCAATCGCATTATACAATCGCTTACACTTCTGCCAGCTGAAACAAGTTACAAATCCGTCTATCGTGATTTTATTGCAGGTCTTGAAAACGATAGCACATTGAAATTGTTAAAATATGATGCGTTCCGTAAGTTATGGCACTAATTAACGCCTTATATTCAAATTATGAGTCCAAGAACGGATTTATGTGGACATATGCCAACATTTTCGGAACGGCTTACAATACAATGCTCGCAAGGAAGAAGAAACGAAAGATTTATTGAAAAAATTTCAAAGAACATTTAGTTAAGACTAAATTAGAGAGAAATTATTACAGCAAAAATACGAAATTAGCAGAACAACAAAGAATATTAGTAGACGAGCATTTTATAACAAGAGGTAAAGCTGATTATTGTAGCGTTAATGCCACTGCTCATTACAGTTATGATTGAGCACAAAACGTTCACGTCCCCCATTCCGATCAACAGGTAAGTAAAATTTATTATCTCAGTCCACGTGAAGTGCATTTATTTGGTATTCAAGATGAAGCAGTACGTGAACAAATTAATTATGTTCTTGATGAAGACGAAATTATCGGCAAAGGTCCTAATGGTACACTGAGCATAGTATTCGATGGAATAAAGAAATTGAATAAAGGTGAAAAGTATTTAAAGATTACTTGTGACAACGCGGGTGGACAGAATAAAAATAATGCCACTATTTGATTTTACTTATATTTAGTAATTTGCGGTTATTATGAAAGTATCGAATTAAATTTTATGGTGCCTGGACATACTAAATTCAAATGTGATAAATTGTGTGAACGATATTGTTGAAGTTGTGAAAAAATCGAGTACAGCTGGATTAAATAAAGCTCAGTGTTATGACAACGGAAAAGGTTTTCAATACTTAGATCTTACTTCTGTGTTAAGAATTTTCTTTAAAAAATTGAGTGGTTACAAAAGTATCAGCACTTTTTCTTTGAAGCAGCTAATCCTGGAGTTGTCAGAGCTCAGCTGGTTGCTAATGGTGCTTTTACTGAAATTAATTTGTTAAAAACTAGAAAAGCAAGTGTTTATGAAATTACCAAAGAAATTAAATCCTTTTCCATCCTAGTCCTAACCCCTCCTCCTTTGGATTACAAAAGACAAGAATATCTTTATCATCATATTCGCCCATTTGTTAGAGATAAATTTAAAAACATTACTTGTCCAAGACCAACATATGCTGACAATGAATAAAATTATTAAAATAATTATATACTTAATATTTCCTCATAAAAAGAATATAAGTATCATTAAAAGAGTAAATAAAATAAAAAAAAGTATGGTAAACATCATAAACAAACTCGAACAGAGAAATAATAATAAAAATCTATTAGAAGAAAATGAAGCAACTAGTTGATAAAGAAGAAATCAGCAAACTAAAAATTTATAATGCCATTCATAATGTAATGGAAAATGAAAGTCCAGAAATTGCTGGCACTTTAATGACCTTAGAACAACATTTTTTACCCAAAAATTGAGTAAAAGTTCAAGAAAAAAATGGAGTTGAGAAAGTTAATTTTGGTAATGAATTCACCCTTGAAAACTTTGTTAAGGGTTGTGTTGAATGAACATTGCTTAATTGTAATTCTCTCAGTTATGTTTCTAAACAAAATAAAAAACTTGAAGAAAGGAATGCTGAGTTAGAACCAAAGGTTGTAGAATTAGAACCAAGCAAAAAGAGTTAGAAACTAAACAAAAGGAATTGGAATTCAGAGTAGAAGAATTGGAAGATGAAGTGGAAATGGAGTGAGAAGAAGCTGATTTTGTGTGTCCTTTATTAAGCACAACCTTTAGAGATGTTTTTATCACATCATAAGATTGCATGTTTGAACCTAACAGGAACTGGGTGCTATCTACCTAAAAGGAAAAAGGAAGTTCTGAGCGACTCCTAGTGAGTGCTACTACCCAGTGAAAACCATATTATATAAATCGTCCTAATGGGATAAATAAATAAGCTATATGTAGTAGTAGAAGAAGCTGAAAAAGCCTTAGAAGTAAGTAGATTAGAAAGATGGGAACCCAAAGTTAGTGTGTTTACAGAGACTATCAAAGCCAAAGAAGATGATTTGGACAAAGCTTCTGCAAAGATAAAATTATTAGAAAATTTCATGGCATGACAACATGTAAACAACTTCAAGAATTACCAGTTTTACCCCAAAAAAAAACTAATAAGTTTAAACTGTTGGGTAGTAAAATAAAAAGTAAAGTAAACCAACTAAGGAAATAGTTAAGGAGAAATATCTTACAAAAGAGTAAGTAACATAAAATTAGAATATCAGATCAGTCAGTTGGGAAGAGGGGACAGTTGGCACTGTAATTTCTGTTCTTTTGAGAGCAATAA
>CAJVPI010001463.1:0-12618 GCA_910592345.1 Paraglomus brasilianum
TGATATTGCGAGCAAGTTTAATTAGTGCACGAAGTACAGTTGCATTAGTAAAGTTTTTTGTTACATGCGTGCGAATTTGACATATAATTTACGAAATTTTGTGTTACTCAGTCATTTATGGGAGGGGGCTGTAGATAACCGAGAAACTATTGCATATACAATTATTAAAGAACAATCCAATCAGAGTGCGCTGACCTCAACTCTCGTACCAAGAAAATACCTTGTATGAGGTAAATAATGAGACCGTTGAAGAAATCAAAAATTCCTTACCTATTCAGACCTACTCATTAAAAAAGCTTTTGCAATGATGAACAGAATTAAGAATAAATGGTTTGACTGTGATCGTTTTTCCTGTATGTATGAGCAAATTACGGCGAACAGATAAAAACTAGTAGCCGTTAATGAATTGATAGTAGATCTGTGTACCCGGACTAAAACGTTGTTCCCGAACAGTTTGTTATATCGACTATATCCATATCTTCGTTCAACACTAATTGTAACGATTATTTATACTTACTAATGCTGGATGTTAAACACCCAGTCTTCTTTTTTTTAAGTTACAACCCATACACAATCTTAAATCCCTTGTTGCTGGAACAATTGATTTTGGCGAGCCAGTGATTTCTCAAGCAATTGAGCCAAAGACTAATGAGGATAATGGCAAACTCTGAGAAATAAGCGGTTGTAATCTTGTAAACAATTAAAGCTACTCAGTATGCATGTTATAAAAAAATTTTTTAGTTAATAATTATGTTTATGGAACAAATTCAGCTACTGGGATTAGAACAGTATCTTACAACCAAATCTGCTTAGATAAACATCTTGAACAAAATGAACAAATTGAATAATAGTTACTAAAAAAAGGCAAAGGCTTTTTATTCCGAAACTTAAACTGAATAATAACGATAATATGACCTTTATAAAGAATTTAATGATAACAATAATGATAAGAATTTACCTCGAGGATGAGAACAAGAGTTAACGCGTTTTGATAAATCATTAATTACATTACGATGTTGTAGTGTGAACTTCAATAATTAATTAAATCATGGACTTTCAATGTTTGAAGTTTTTAGATTACCATAAATAGTCTTTTTGGACAAGGTGTCTTGAAAACACACTCCACTAAAACACTGATTGGTATAAGAACTGTCTAGAGCAATATTCCACCCATAGACGCTACATTATACGTTTCATTTCTACCGTGAACTTGAAGTTTTTAAATTTTCGAACTTAACTAAACTTTGACGCTTTCGGATCCCAATTAGTGAATAGTATTAATTATCGCGACACACTACATATGCATACGTGTATAATGACGCGTAGTCTGTTATAGTAAGATCTTTAAGCCGTTTGCTTTGTACATGTATTATATAAATACAGTCACCTCTATTATATCCTACCTGTAAAGCGGGGTAGATTTCCTATTACCTCATTTGTGTCCCCTTCAGATATACCAATATTTTGCCGTCCCAAATTTCCATATCATATAGTAATTTATTAGTATCATATTTATATCCCTATTACTATTACTATATATGATACGAGTATTATACAAACTGTCACGTCATTTCTATTTCACATTCTGTACAAGTAAAATATAAACAACTAACCTTCCCGACATTAAAAAATAAATTTCATTAACCGAATTATTAACCAATAAAATTGCATGTTTTAAATGAATGGTTTATGCTACCTCATTTGTATCCCACTTCAGATATATTCCCAAAAAATCCCCATCCCAAAGTGGGGATGTAAACGGTATTTACATTGACTTACCTCATAGGAAACGCACTGAAAAAAAATGCAAATTCCCAACATTGGTGGTACAGTGGCTCGAAAATAATGTTAAAAGTTTCTTTGTGGAAAAAAAAAAGGGGGGGGGTCAAGAAGCTTCTTCATTCATGTCGCCATTATTATGTGATTAGTGATGAGCCAAGAATCATAATCATATTCGTGCTGTTTAAGTAGAGATAAATTGTGTAGTATAAAAAGACAAGGCAACGCCTAAAGATGTGGTTGACACTTAAAATCTGTCAATTTATATATACAAATTTTCTCACTTACAATCACCATACGACGTTTATACGATAGCAAAACAGTTGCCTGTGATTTATTCTTTAAATGTTGACAGCTAGATAATAACAATAGGAATAGCAATAGCAGTAGTCACTTATCAATATGTTCTCCCGTTATGAATAACCCTTTTCTCACCCCATGGTTGTTCGTAATCGGTCATGCCAGAGAGGATGTTATGGCTTTTACCCAAGATTTTCTTGGCAATATTTCCAACGCTGCTTTGCGGTTTTATTGTTGCCTTATATACCACACTAAATGCCTCATTTTTATGTCACTTTCTGGGCAGCAATAAATTGCGCCTCCTTTGATGCTTCTTTTTATCCATTCTTTGTACGAATTATTAGATATTATTAAAGAACGGAAGTGGTACAGAACAGCTCTTATAATGTAACTAAACGACAGTCGAAGGCTTTTCGGAATAACATTCTTATAAGTGTACAACAAGAAATGAACATGAAACTTTACACATATGCTCTTCATCATACAACAAAACGTGCTACTTAATAGCTCATTTCTATTTATTATTACCATTCTCCTCCAATTTTATTTAATCTCGCGGCATGCTATGAATCAAATTAACGTAAGTACTTGTTCCAATCTCTCCCCGAAGATTACCCATTTTAAGCTTTTAGATCATACATTCTAGAAAGTAAAGTAAAAGTTAATTTATGTATAGCGTAGGCATCTTGAGTGGTTATAATCTTGCGATGTTGGTCAATCGTAGGCTTGTCACTGTATTTTTAGTAATAAAACGAAAGGTGTAGACAAATAAAACAAATCGCGCGATTACAAGTTATGTAAACGAGTTTTTTTGTCGGTGTTATGTGTATAAGAATAGAGCATACAAAAACGCGTTAGATGTCTTATTGATTAGGCGTGTATTTGGGCAGGAGTAGAGTTTATGCATTCTATTCCAAAATTTTTCGTCGCACTGTATATTAATTCTTCGAAAATTTTCAGTACGAAGCAATGCTATAATAAATTTTGAAATCTACGAGAGCCAAGAATGTATTCATCTAATCCTTTGGCTATGGGTATCCATTCCAACACACAGTTGGGGGACAGGTTCAATTAATATTATGAAGTAAAGCGGTCAATGATGTCATATGGTTGTTTGTAGATGTATCACGTAATCATGGCCAACTTTTATTTGCTAACATAATAAAATCTCTTGACAATTCCATAGTTTTTGCCGTCATTCTTATAATTATTAATTTATTACAACATTCGTTTGTGCGATACCAAAGACACCAAAACTACCACAAAGTTGGTACATCTCAATGACTAGTTAAGATTCCTCATTTCAATGCGTAAAATTATATGTATGCTTTATTTTGAAGGCAAAGGTTTTCTTCTTCCACCTGCATATCCTCATCATGAAATGGTCGCTGCATTTTCTTGAGAAGATTATGGACACAACCTAACCTCGATATAAGCTTAAGATTTGTTTTTTGTGCTCCAGTCTATGGACAACTAATTTCCTAGAAAAAAAAAATATTATCACGCTTTTCTGAACTTATTTGCTACTATCAACTATATGGTTTAAACATTTTTGTAAGCGCGTCAAAACACATATAATTACCTGTAATTACTGTAATCATTCTAATCGCATTGAAATTAGTTGTCTATAAACAGCAAAGTTGCTTACAACCGACTGTCAAAATACCTTGTATCTTGTGCAAACCAACGTTGTCACAATTTTTTTGCAAGTCAACAGTTTGTTCAGACGATTCAATGGCACCTTTTCTTGTGAGCGTTATAATTAATTGTTGTACAGTATAAACCAATTAGTAAAAAGAAACTAGTAGATTAATTTAAAAGCGATTATGTTTGCGCTAACTTTTGTATTAATTTTATGGGATTGGTTATTATTGTTATTATTAGTTTGAGCGTACTTCTTATAAAATTTTGTCGAGAATTTTCAAAACAACATTTCAACTTATTTGCGAGGTGCGAGTTTATGAAATATCGTCTATTCTTTTTATTAGGAAATCGTGTATTACGTGCATGAGACATTAACAATGTGTTCCTTTTATAGAGAGAAAGGGTTTGCTTATTCATGTTACAGATTTAAGCTCTTGTTACTTTATCCGATTGGCTAGAAATCATTGTGGCATGCATTTAATCCCGCATTTAATCATCATACATTCTTTTCATCATTTCCGAAACAATTCTAACGAGAATGACATCGTGTCACATACGTGCTTTTGTCCACTCATTATTGTCGATGTAAACAATTAGACCCGCTCTTTCATGTTTCCCGTTTTCCGCAATGATTTACTGCGTGATAATAATTGACAACCTCGTGCAACCATATGTATGTCAAAATTGACCGATTACAAAACCATAACGGGAAACTCCGAAGAGGAATGGGCTTGTGCGTAGCCCATTATGCGTAAATACGGCGTAATATGATTTCCGCATCCGCATAGACATTATTAGTACCTTTTCGCTTTAATCGTTACCGACGCACTACGCCTCCACTGAACGCAGTTTCCCTTACGATAGATATATAGAGTCGAGAAAACACATACGCTCGCAATCGTCACTGGATAGAATAGATAGACCACAAGAGTAAAAATGTCGATATTGACAAAAGATTTGATATTCAGTAAAACAAGCGCAAAGTCACTGGCTGACGTTAAGAATCTGAATCTGTGGGGCTGCGAGCTGGTGAACGTTAGTTTATTGAAGAAGTGTCCTAACCTTGAGGTGTTAAGTTTGAGGTCAGATATTGTATAAATAAATTATTGAACATGGATTCAAGTTTATGCTCATCTGTGTTGGTATATTAAAGAATCCTCTTTTTGTTACATTCCCAGTGTTAATAATTTGACAACGTTAGATGAACTGTCGGAATGTGAGTTAAAAGCTTTCAAGTATTATCTGCTATAGCATTATGTTTAAAGTAGTTTATTCACAACGTAAATTATGCGCTCGATCTGTACCTATCTCTAGGCAAGAATTTGACCGGTATGTGGATAGACGGTTATCACACGTCATGATGTATTAGGAACGACCTCTTCTTACCTCCCGCTACTTGTCTGTTTTGTATAGAACTATATTTACGTAAGAATTACATATCCGACATAAACCAAGTGAAGCACCTGACATCACTACGTAAACTAGAAATATTATGGCTTTGTGACAACCCATGCTCAGAGGACTATGAGCAGTACAGATATGCAGTCCTTAGTTATCTACCATGGCTCAGGCAGTTAGATCACCAAGGTACACTCGTAACAAGAATCATACATCCACGTATTCATGAAACAGTTATCGATATCCCAATATCTAACACTCGTTTTTATTACCCAAGATGTCGACGACGAAGAAGTTTTTGCATCAATGAACGCATCAATATCAACCAAACCACGTCGCAAACCACTTGTCAAAACAAAACAATCATTCAGCAGATCATCGTCTTCAGACAATGAAAGAAGCGAAAGAATATACTCGGATATAAATATCAACAACTCCATAACAAACGTTCTCATACCACCAATTACGATCAAGTCCAAACAAATTACGTCAAAAGCAGTTGATATTGGACATACAAAAACACGATCTTTGAGAGGATCTGACATTGAAATGAGCAAAAGTCTTTCCAAAACACCTACTAATCGATCACGATTAACCCGCTCGTCACTACTCTTGTCAGAGAAATCACTGTCGAAATCACCCTCGTCTCTCCAACATTCGATTCCGTTGACTCGGTCCATCACTCACTCGCCAACTCGAATTCCCATATCTCGATCACAATCTCCAGCGCTCTCGGCTGGTGTCAGAACGCCGCCTCGGCAAAAAACAACGACGGGTGCAAAAACGCCTACCGGAATTATCTCACCGAAAAGGTCGTTATCTCCCGCTCCAGTTAGATCGGGTAGGCAGACACCAGTGGATGTTCGAGGCAGACTTGGAGCACAATCTCCAGCGGTGAGTGAACGCAGTAGCAGGGCACGTACCCCAGATGTCGGTGAATTGAAAGGAGCAATGTCACCGATCGTTGTGGTGGATGATACGAGTTTGAGTGGGAAAGCAAGGTCTTTAATGGTTGGCGGGGAAATGAGTAGGAGTCTTTCTAGAACGCCCGAGCTCAAATTGGATCATGACGACGGCATGTTTGAAAGCAAGAAAGGCAAGGCACAGGTAATGTGTGGGGAAGGGAGGGGGTGGGAGTTAGGATGAGAGTTTCACGTTTTTGATGGGACGGGGATTACGACACGTTGGTGGCTAATTTTCAAATTTTCACTTTTATAGTCGAATGCTTTGACGGCAGTTCTGGCATTGTTAGACGATTTGTCAGATAAAGAAATTCTGACTGTTCAGCGTAAACTCCGGCTTATTATACTAAACAAACAGGGACAACCAAACTAATCATGGAAACACATATAGTAACAGGGAAGGGTGGGGATATAATACCATATTACGTAATTAATTAGACATTATTAATTATTATTTATTATCACGAGTATGTCTTAACTTTGGTAAATTAATTTATTAAATAATGCTATTTAGAGCTTAGACTATTTTATATAATTTGTATATATACTATTATTCCTTTCGCTGATTCAATGATTTATCTTTGCTACAACCCACGCACGATACAATGTAATTTAACTACCTATCAACCGCATTACTATTAGAACGATGATTCATATATAACTTGGTCATATTCACATCTCCCCCTTTTTAATTTTCTTTCCTGTCTTTCATTTCCACTACTATCCAAAGTTATTTTATTATTCGCCCAGAAGAGAAAACACCCCCTTTCACAATCTCTCTTGCTGGGAAACCATCGTTTCAATAAAATTTTTTAATTTTTTCTCTGCGTCATTTTGCAACTGCACGAGTCCCCATGTCTTTCCTTGCGTAATTGTTCTATTTCTTTTTGCAGCTGCTTTTTCAACTCCTCGGTCGATTTCATACATTCCTCATATTTGTCTCTGTTAGACTTGTAGGATCTAATCAAAAATGATTTGGAAAAGAAGAAAAAAATTTTATTTTTCGGAACAAGCAAAGAGTCAAGGATAAATTAAGAGTGAAAATACGTGTAGCAAGTTCCAGACTTGGTTAAAAGCCCGTCCAATTCACTGGCCACATACAATACCTTCTTTGCTCCCATATGATCAATCCAGAAGCAACACCAAATACTATTGTCTCGCCAACGAAATTAGCACCCATCTCCACAGCTCTATATTGGTCAATTATTCATCAGACAATCACAAAATTTCTTGGTATTCTCTCACAAGAAAATTCTAATCAGTTTTAATTCACCAGAACTCACAAGAAACTGTTCCTTGTATCCTTACTTTGCATCTTTCAAAGGCCTAATGGGCGCTGACTTTTGACCGAGAAGATTCATTTTTAATTTCATTTCCAAACGATGTGTTGCCTAAATTCAGAGAGTTGGATGATGGTTAGCTATAGATGAAGGAACTGTGTGTTGGGAAATGAAAAAAGGAAGAAGGTGAACCTGGGCAAAGCTGATGCATGCTTCTCTGAATCGTCGGTGGTTTTTGCTATATTCCTTATAGGAGAAAGTAAAACTATTTAATGAAATGGGGGGCGATGATTCGTAATATTATATTGTAATCACATACTTTTATACTATTGGCAATTGGTTTGGCTAAAGTTCGTACTAACAACGTGGCCAGCTTCACTGAACTCATGTTTAAAAAGTCCAGAATGATTATCAATAATTGTATATCAAGTGATCGACATAAGCATTGGATGATGATTACTGTTTTAGATATTATGTGGTGAGAATTAGCTTACAATGTTTTGCGCGACACAATCGATAGATCTTTTTCCAGATAGTGAGCCTCTAAAATAGGACTGGATTGCTTATCTCTCTTACTTTGAACAGGAACGACAATAGCTCGAAAACTTGCTGTCACACGGAAAATATAATTAAGACAGAATAGTGGTTAGATCTCAACAAGTAGTCTTCATACAAAATTGGTGTGTATAGAATTCTCTAAATTCAGTTTGCATTTAAATCAGAAAGACACTCATATACTGTATGCTTCAATCGTGACTTTCTCATAATGCAGGGTAAGAAGAAAAAAAATAAATGGGGGTGACAAAACTGTAATCTCAACAATTACGAATTCGAATAAAACAAATTTAGTTTCTTCGAAGCTCATATGACGATTTACCAAAATTGTTTCGCATCTGCCTTTCATGGAGAAGACTAAATTATTAACTATCTACAAATCTTGCATATTTATTATTCATAATTAGTTACATATTTTCTATATTCGGGCAGCTGGATGACCAGCGGATCGAATTTCCAGCAACGATGCAGATGGTGTCTACGAGTAAAAAGATTTGTGGGTTAAAAAAGCCTAAACTTACTTTATATAAATGGTTGTTACTACATAAATAACAACAGGCTCAAGAAAAAAAGTTAATATTGTAACAAAAACATTTAAAGTTTTTATTTTTAATTTTCACAATGAATTCCTAACAGCACGAGAATAAACCATTTTTACATAAAAATTATTTATAATAAATTAAGTCTTTCCTATTTGCCTCCACGCGGGATGGGTTTTATGCTATCGAGGAACCTTGTTATAAAAGCTGCCTCATCGGTGTATGTGTCCGCGTTTCACGTCTCAATATACCTAAAGTGCCGTGGAAACTAAACGGATTACTACGCAGGGCTAAAACTGGTGAACCGTATTCTCCAAAACAGATCATATCGTTGGTTTGGATAAACACAATTTGTCTTTGCAACGCAGATAGGTGGATACTTAAAAGTCTCCGACACTCCCAAACTTTTGTTATCCATGCATAACATTACAAGCATAGTTTGCTAATAAATAAATTAAGCATTATGAAGGAAATGTTCAAACCCCACAACTATTTGCAGGATTTGTAGCGATTGTCATGTAGTTTTAAATAAATGTAAATGATACGGTATTTTATTATAACGTTTCGCAGAGAAACATGCATTCGTCTGATGTAACAGTACTTTCTCTTGCCATACATTCTTAAAAAATCGGTAGAATTAACTGAATTTGAATGTGTAGTTATCATCGGGGGTTGTTTGGACACTGAACGCGAAGTTGAATCAAATGCTGGTCACCCCGCGAGCATAATACGTGATATGATAGAAAGATATCGTGTGACTGGTGTTGGAACGTTCATCCATGCAGTGGAAGATCACCAATACTCACTGATAGAGACAGCAGCATATTGTAAAGATGTTCAGTCAAAGCGTCAACAATCTGCAAGGCAACCTTTTCCAGCCATCCGGAATTGTTGCCAGTCTTTCAACAATTAAAAGAGTTTTGTATAAAGGTCATACCAATAAATTTGCCCAAGTGAATAGCTTTATAATGCATGGCTTTGTTGAAAACTTTGTTCAACGTTATATAGCACTTTATATATAAATCTTCGTTTATCCGAAATTATTCTGTCAAGAGTGAATTGGTTCAGATACATATCAGCTCAGAACTGGTAGAGCTTGTGCAAAAGTTAGTATTCTTATGCGTCTGATTTTAACCTACACGAATTGTAACTTATTATATTCATGATCAAACGGAATTTGCAAACTTACCAGGTGAGAACGACTGTCGGGTGTACAATGCTACTATTGACACTTTTATCTTTGAAATACAGTCTAATCTCGATATAATGAAGACTTGATACAGTGAATATGGCACTTGATGAAGATACAAAAACAGTATTATTAAGAACTTGACTATATTGAAAATTTTCGATATAGTGAAGAAAAACCCCCCGTCCCGTTGACTTCATTATAGGTTAGACAGTACTTCGAAACAAGAACTTGTTTGCGATTAAGATGTTTCCATGACTAACACATCTACAATTAATCAAAATCCGCCAGAGTTTGGCATGGATGGCAGATAAGTAACAAACAATTAACGATATCATATGGCGCAATCAAATTATCAGACATGGTCAAATCATCGTAGGTCTATGTTCATTTTTTTGTCATTTATAGAACCGACTGTTAACAAACCGCCTGCTCTTTAATGTGCAAGATGTTTTATTCGGGGATCGATTTTTAGAAGCATTTAATGTAAGCATTGCACTAAACAGTTTAGTGAACACTTATTTATTCAAGCGGTCTGGTTCATTTCTCATTTCCCCGACAGTTTATTTCCCCAACAATCATTTCCCTGACAATTACACTCGTACCCCGTTTATATCCCTACCCGGTTATATCCCACCCCCGGTTATATCCCCAAATTTTGTAAAAACAAATGGCCTTCTAAGAACGAATGTTCCTTTTTGTGCCAATCTCAAATATATCCGAATATAATAATCCGAACTCCCAAGTTACACCAATTGCTAAAAAAGACTGCGATGGGCGTTAGGCAGTGTAATAAATTTTCGTGTTCATTTTCGTGTTATTTGTTTGACATTTACATAGGATGTTGTGAATAAAAGTCCCTCGCGATAGTTATGTACATGAAATTTGATTCTTTGATATTAGAATGTCTTCCAAATAGTGATGATGATGAAGATAAAGAAGAGGAGAGATCCATTATTACTTATGAAGAAGGTAAAAAAAGCGTTTGGTATATTCAAACAGTATATTGAACAGTTAGATCATGCAATATTTCTTTTCTGAACAACTTAATGAAAAAGGCTGAAAAATAACACATTGATAAATTAAAACAAAGCAACTGGATTTATATTTTTGATAATAACATTGTACGTTATCATTATCATTATGATTCTTGCAATGTGACTACGAGATTAATATATTACTACGAGATCATCCTTACCCCCCTTATATCCCCACTTTTGGGCTAAACGAAAGGGGGGGTATGAGTGTATTTCTCATCGTCCGTCGCTGTTTATTATTTACGGTATAATCTGTAAAATCAACTCGAACGTTTGTCAATCTATAATGGTCGATCCGTTGGTAAACTCAACCAAGGATTCGCAGGTATATTCTTCAAATCCTACACAAAGATAGGCGTGTAAATACAACTGATCATGAAATACACTTCGTTCTCCCTCTTTCAATTACACGTCGTTCCCATCAGACTAACCTTCAAAAAATCCTCACCCATCTTCCTAATGTTTTCAAAACGCCTACTTTGCCCACCAGATTTATTTTTACTATCGACAAAAGATAACTTCGAAAATGATTGTGGGGAATAATTGTTGGGGTGAAGATTGTCGGTGAAGTGATTGTCGGGCTCCTCTTGAGGTACTATCAATATGGCATTGATTATTAGACGAAGCAACTCGGCAAACTTTGACAAGCAGATTTATTCCTCTAATCTTGAAACCCTCCCAAGACCGGCCAGCGTGCTTTAGTTTGTCCTTGTTCTCATCTCTTACGCAATATATATACACAACATCAAAACTTGCCACAGGCTTTAAATGTATCAGAATATATATGCTAAGTCTTTAATATTGATAATTTATACATGAGTTTATATGACGTCTATGTTTAATACATGATAATATAGGGCGAGCTATTGTTCTATTCTCGCGAAACTAGGAAAAAAACAACAATCTTAACATTAATGCTGGAAATAAGACTTAAGTAAGTTAAGCAATAAATACAGAAAGCATAGATTTAGATTAATCTAAGGTTGGAAGAATATTTAGTATCAACATGGTTGAGTTTGCATCGCACGTTACACAACATTTAAATCATTACAAGGGTATGAGTTAGTAACTTAGTAATGGCGCACGTTTGCGGGCAGTCACATGATTTTTTCCTCATCAGCCTTAACTCTCGTTGGACGACCTGTCGGTGGCGCAAAATCTGCTTATCCCCACCAAATATGTCTACTTGAGTTACACACGGTCTTCATTCAAGATAATCCCGCGTCATTTTATAAAGTTTATTAAGACTCTTAGTCGTATTATATGTAGATAATCACAAAGATAATAATGAAAAAAATATAACAACGGATTTATTAATGACATTGAATATGAAATCGATGAAAAGGTATGGTGCTAGTATAGTTATACTATCGCTAGTATTATAAATAATGACATCGTTTATCAAATTCTTGGGTCCAATTAGTCTATGAAAGTCTTTAATTTAATCGAAAGGCGAGTCTTGAATTGCGCGGAGTGTTCCAAGTTCGCTGTTGCGATCTAGCCATCAAAACTGCTTGGCAAGCCTTTGTTTCAGCTATTAACGTGTGAGTTAAGTTCTTGTACTCATTATAAAAATCGTCGTTTTGAACATTATCTGAAACAATAGTTATTAAAGACCCAAATGTCTTTCTGTCTTCCTCTAGTCCGGCTAACCTTGATTCTATCGATTCATTACAAGCAGAAACACTTAATTCTAAGCTATTATCTTCATCCATAGGAATCTCCGTTTCCTCCAACAAACTTTGACTTGTCTCGGACCAAGGCCTGTTGGCAGGATCAATTCGTGTACACGCTTCACCAAACTGGATAAACGGATAGTCATGTCTTCGGTTTGTTGTTGCATATTGAGGGAATGTCAGATCCCTATCTGTGTACACTTTAACAAGGTGTTTACACAACATGTAAGCATTATTGATAAATGCAGGACATGAGCAA
>CAJVPI010001464.1:0-12596 GCA_910592345.1 Paraglomus brasilianum
AACGTTGGATTACTTCCATTTTTGGATCGGTCAGCTGATCATTGACATATAACCCCGGCGACAAAACTTTTCAGCACTCCCACGTACTGTCAATGGCCTGGAGTACATCACACCCTCCACACACGGATAGATACTGTGATTTGGAGGAATGTACTAATTCTTGTGAGGTAGGCTGTATTCTGTCTTGTGGACAAGCTTATCATTATGAATGTTTTTTGTTGCAATTAGAAAGTCAATGCCAGTATTGTATTTAGTATTGCATATCTCGTGAGTGGTATTGAGAAAAACTGTAGAATTTTTCAGCAAACTGTGAGTTCATTTGATGAGATGCTTATAGATGATAATACAGACAAGTTGGCTGTGGAAGCTGATGACAGCAATACTGGCAATGAAGACTTTTCATTAAATGATGATAATATAGACTTACTTTTTGTAAGGGCTCTGAATACTTTAGCCAATGTATAAAAATGACTGTATAATTATTTTATCATTGTCATATTTATGATTGTCAATAAAATCTAACCAATAATATTCTGACCAATCATAGAGAAAGTTTGCTATGTAGACTGTATAAAGGCCAAGGAAGGACTTATCCTGGAAGGCAGTCTTCCAAATCACTTCGAACATCATGCGAAGTGTGTTTTGGGTCATTGTCTTGTTGGAAGACCCAGTTACAATCATGCAACATATCTGCATTATTATATAAATGACAGTCCAGGTTTTTGGTAAATAAATGCATTCCAATTTTCCCCTTGGTGCTGATTGCTGCCCAAACATGGACTTTATTAGGATGCTTTACCATAGGGGTGATAGGTTTTGCGTTGTGGGACCATGCATGAATGGTATTGGTGAACATCTGAATAGTTGTTTCATCAGAAAAAACAACTTTCCGCTAATTGTATCGCACATGTTTACATGCCCAAGCCAAGTAATTCTCTTTTGCTTGTTGGGTTAGAAGAGGTACTTTTCGTGGAAGAACAGAAAAGAAATTGAGGTTATTGAGCTCACGACATATAGTCTGTTCACTAACCTCAAGTTCAGGGTTATTTTCTTCCAACTTTGCTTTAAGTTCACTTGCTGTAGTGAAATAATTGTGTTTTAAAATTTTCCCAATATGGCAGCACTTTTTGGGAGTTACTTTTCTTGGGCGACCAAAAGAGTAATTTATAGAAAGTTTGCCAGTTTTGTGCAATAAACTAACGTATCACTCACAGGAGCATAGAGGAATACCCAATCTTTGGGAAATTTCCTTCAGATTGTGGACATTTTGTTGCCATAGCAACTTAACAGCATTTCATTGTACTTCAAGGGAGCTTGGTGCCATTTTAAATGGTAAAAAACAAGGTGTAATAATATTAAACTCCTTTGTTTACATTTCTTTTTTTAAACTAATGTTTCATTGTCTAATTTGGTAATATAAACAATGGTCCAAATTAGTAAAATGGTGACACTACAGCAAAAAAAAAAACTAGTATCTCCACTGCCATTCTTTTCGCTGGAGACTGTACTTTGTATCAAGTGCTGTTTAAGTACAAGGCACAATTTAAGGTGTTTAAAGTGCTCAAACTGTGTTGCCCAATGACCTCCTTGATGGTATCAAGTACCAATTATGATTTATCTAGAAGATTCATTCCAAGGAGCCAAAATCCCCAAGGACAATACATTAGAAGTAACTAACTACTGATACAATAACAATTAGTACAGCCAATCTATGTTTTACATCAGACTTGTTTGTCTAACACTAAATACTGAGACATATAATTTGCCTGCAACACATTTAATTCTTGGAGGGCATGTATTGTAGATATCTATCTAAGCAAGGTAAGATTGAGATTGATCATAAAAATCCACCTCAAACTCAACTTTGGTGTATTAAATGTAATGTACCTCTTTGTTGCTCTAAAGCAAGACCCAATTGTTTTCAAGATTACCATACTAAAACATAATAAAAGTTAATTTAGTGTTTAAATTTATCCAATTGTTGATTTAAATTATTATATGTCTCTGATGACCATACTACTTTCCTGAAAAAATGACGAAAAAATTGCTTGTCTTTAAATGTAGATTAACTTACATAGAAATGCCTTAATACATTCGCAATAAGTATGTCAACAATTTCTATTTAATAGGGGGGACTATTAGTAAAAATACAAAATTTTGTTAAAATCTGGTTAATGTCTTGATCACATGTACTGGGTGCATCCATTTGCTGTAGTTTTGAAACATGTTAAATTACACATCTAGTGTAAAACTTTATTATTAAGTCTAATGAGAATGGCATAGTGACATAGTCAAATTGCAGGCAAATTTGCCTGCAAATGGCCACCAGTTTAAGGGATAACTTTTCCAAAATAATCCAATGAATGCAAACTTTTATGTTGAAATTTTACTCCTGAAATCAATCAGATGCTTGGTAAAAAGTGGAAGTTTCAGCAGGACAATGATCCCAAGCATATAAGTAGAGTTGTTAAAGATTTTATTAACATTTGTGGATTGGCCGTCTAACAGTCCTGATTTAAATTTAATAGAAAATCTTCGGTGTATCGTTAAATACAATGTTGAGAGAAGGATGCCAAGAAGTTATGGAAGAGGAATGGCAAAATATTTCAGAAGCGACTTAAAAACGATTACTGTATGTAGCAGACAAGTTGGTAATAATCCAAAAGTTATTCACAAGTAGAACTTTTCAAATTATAGTCGGGATCGCGTTCTTCCGCTCAATATAATATTATTATTTGATACATTTATCGCATGAAGCATTTACAGTAATGAATTTACAGCATTATTTATCTACTGTGCATGAGTATAATAAGATGATTTTCTTTCTTACCTATAATAATCAAATTAATAGTCTTTAGAAAAAAGCTAGAGCTAGATGAGGTAAAAGTGATCTGTAACCACCCAAGACTTGTATATAATGCTACGACGTCACTGCGGAGGGTCTGTATAACAATGTCGTCGGGATATTTTCAAAAAGAAGGCCACCACAAGGATTCTAAGTTCAGTGTATTGTGAGGATATGCCCACGAGATTTCAGTGGGTGCATGGAATTTCAATAAAAGCTATGAGGTGAACAATCCAACAGAATATCAAAACACTAATCAAGTTTGTTGGTGAGATGTTTGTGCGATACGTGAATGTCACAACGTCCTGCAAATCCCATTGGCCAATTTTAAATTCTGTAAAGCAGTATAGTATTCTATCCAAGTTGCCAATGTTAAGGTTCAGAGTTACTTTATTGGCAACAGCGGTTACTGTATAAAAAAAAAGGAAATATTATGAGCTAAATAATTATCTTAAAGTTAACATAAAAATCATGAACTTCATACCTGCAGTCCGCATAAGAATCGTAATTATCATATGGTTCAATACCCATGTCCGCCATAGCAAGATCCCAGATAAGTGAATCAAAACCCCCCACTTGATGTTAAGCGCTTGTGAATGTCAGAATATATCCTTTTATGATTCTCTGGTGCTGAATCAGGTATCACTGGCCGTAGCCCATCCATGATATCTGCATGCTAAATATCTATGCAACTCCTTATCTCTAAAAGATGCCTCCCATGAATTGTTTGATCCAATCTCCAACGATTCATTAAAATTATTTACTAATGCAAAATACTGTAGCCTCTCATAAACATGTGCGCAAGAGGGCCGCTTATTGGGGTCTTCATCCCAACATTCTGAATACAAGTTAATATAATCTTCAGGCGTTCCAGGAAATGGAGGATCACGAGCGCCAGCACCTTCCAGTCTATACATAATGATGGCGACAGCTTCATTAAGTCCTTCGCATGGAACTCTTCCACTAGAAATTTCCCATAGTATTACTCCAAGGCTAAATATATCGGATTCCTTTTTACGTCGATACGATTTGATCTTCAAAGATACCGGATCTCTGTATGCGGGTGCACCATATCCGCGTGATTTGGACATCGCTTGTTTCAACACACTAGATAACCCAAAATCAGTTATCTGATTTGATAAGAATGTTGCTCGATGACTAGAGAAATAGGTACAACCGTCAGTCTTAAGATGAATGTAAGTTCAAACGACGTATTCAACGTGTGCAATAATTACCAAATCCTTGTGAATAATGTCAAGTTCATGTAAATGTCTTAGAACCATTGGTAATGCCTAAGCCCAGTTTATATTTGCCTTTCCAAGTTAACTCTTTGAAGTATCTCTCTAGGTGTTCACGTAAATTTCCACCGTCAGCCAGTTCAAAAATCATATGATGGTTATGACGATTGATCTATATCGTAAAATAAGAAATTGTTATTTGTAATTAAGTCAAGGAAATCACCATCACTTTATATACACCCAAAAAACGAATATTATTGGGATGGTTATTCGCTTCGTTGTGGTTTCTTAGCTAATGTAATGGCACTCAGTTTGTTTATATAATGAATGCACGGCAAGCATAATGAAAAGATAAATATCAACCTCTTTGACCAATTGATGGTGCAAATTTTCACAAGCCCCAGGTTTATCATCGCGATACAATATTTTCACTGCACTGCAACGGTCATGTCAGAGAAAATGCCGCTTTTCTGCTTTATAGTTGCCTTATATACCGCTCCATATCCTCCAAGACCAATATATGGAAAGTCTAATTCTATGCCATTTTCTGGATAGCAATGGATTGATCTTTCTTGAATGCTTGTCTCCAGCCATTCTTTGTACGGATTACTAGACATTATTAACATAATGGTTTTGATGAAATCGTGATTGGTTGGTCAGAAAATTCTGCAATACTATTGGTTTGATTTTATTAAAAAAGTTTATTCGCGAAAACGGCTTGGATATGTAAAAATAATAATACACATTTATTATAGAGTGAAGTATTGAAAATTAGCTGTGTAAAGTTTATAAAATCGGTAATACGTTCGATGCTACTTGTTCTAGTCAGTCATATTCACGAATTACCCCAGGATCAGTTATGAAAGAAAGATTGTTTTTGCATAACACAAAAGTCTTCAATGGCATGATTCGCCATAAAAATAAATTTTACAATTAAAATCGTACGATTGGAAAGTGAAATACGTAGCTGTGCCAAATAAAGGATACACCAAACTAAAGCGAGCGAAACTTCTGGTAAGTTAACTCTTGAGTTCTATGAACAGTTAAAGCAAAAGAATTTTGTAATGGATTGTGTCAGTGAAGCTCTTTGTCCGTTGGTATAGAAATATTGTGTCTGTTTAACTATGGACTTGTTGTGTACGATGCTCCATGTACACAGAATGCTACAGTAACACTTGGAGTGTTTTGTCTAGATCTGTAATTTCTGATAGTACCGCTACAAATTCCAATTTCAATTAAAGAGTTATCGAGAAACATAACTCTTGTCCCTTGTTGTAATCTGGTAGAGGGTGGTAAATTAGTTTTCGATTTAAACTCAGGCAGAAACTTTTCATCCCTGATTTCATTCAAGAAGTCTATCAATTTTTGATATAAGAACTGGAGATGCTTGAGATATGCTTCGCAGAGATTTGTGTTAATTGGTTTTATCTTTGTAAGGAGGATCGATTCATAAAGTAGTGGTTGTATGCATATAAATTGGTGGAATATGTTTAATAGAGGGGTGTTATATTTTAATTGTTTGTAGAGCTTTATTCTTTGTTCGCGAGGAAGATGGGATTATGCAATGTAGGTATTTGTTGATTGAGTTTGGTTGTAAGTAAATTGCTTATTATATACCGTATTTCACCTACATGTGTACCCGGGTAATCCCTTTGTTCATTTTAGTACCCAGAGACAGGGTACTCATATACCGTAGTGATAATGGTACATATCTCGATTTGTTTTTCTAAAATTTTATTGGCTGCCGATAAATTCCATCAAATGTGATTCCAGAGTTCCTTGAATTAACGCATTAGATAAATACTGTATAGTAAAAACTTTGAATTAACATTAAAATTCGATTGTGATTACAGGTAACTTTTTTTATGTCTCCTGGGTGTCTCATATCTTGAATTAGTATATGACATCGTGGATTCTACACTTGGGAATAATCGTAGATTTCTGTCGCTTTTATCAAATAAAGTTTGTGCATCTTATAGTGTCAAATTTTAATTCGCAGTTTTTATTGGCAAATTAGAAGAGGGTACAAATCACAGGGGGTATATGCCGGAAGAATCAAAATTGCCGCAGGGTACAGCGCACGGGGGTATACATGTTGGTGAAATACGGTAGTTTTAGTTTGCGTTGTCATATTGTTGTTATTTAATATGGCAGATTAAAACGAAACATGGGCCTTTTTTGTGATGAAATTTGGGGTCCATTTGAAATGTAGCACAAATTTGACCATTTATAGATTTTACACAGTTTAAGAAGTCGTATCAGCATTTGGCGATTATAACGTGTATTTTACAAGGTAAGATGTATCGTTGGCAGGATGGCCTACATACGATAACGAAAACTAAGAAAAAGTTTGCCATATAGTCACCGTGCGTGTTAAATTGTGCAATAATAATAAGGAATATCATAAATAGAGCGCAACGTGAAATACCATACTTTATTATTGTTATCCATGCACTTCATCCAGATGGCTCATAAGTCGATCAGACTTATTGTATATACTACGATTACTGTATCATGTAAGAGTTTTAGGAATAAAATTATGTTCTTACGTCCTTTATTTATATATTGTACGAGGATAAGTGTGTGGGTCCTTTGCGCGTTTAATCGCGTACACAATCACGTGTCAATATTTTGGAAACAAATTTTATGCATATCGAAACACTTCTATTTTGGGGCGTAGGCTAGATTCTATTGGTTGACGTCCAATGTAATTGCAAGGATCAGGTCACGTTCTACCCATCCTCCATTTTTGGTGGTTTACGAAATTTCTACAGAAAATGTATAAGATTCAAGGTTAGATGATCACTGTAAATACTGTGAGAATGGTTATATAACGATGATTCGTTCATTATAATGGTCAAATTACCGAAAAAACCTGACGAACCTGAAGACTTTAATGATATTGCTTCTTATCTTCAGTCTGGTGTCTTTGCGCCAAAGTACAATATCGCAACAAAAAGGAACAATTTGCGTCAGAGATGTAAAGACCTTACTCAGGAGCGGTTGTCTGTTTTATACTGAGAAGCCGACAGACAAAACTCTCAACCGATCAAAAAACGATTAATTCCAACTTACGACAGGGAATTACGAGAAGCTCTCTTAGAGAAATTCCATGTTGGGGCCTCTCACTTTGAATACCATAAAACATGCACTATGCTGTATGAGAACACATTGGAATCACACAAAAATGAAGTCAAAGCGTTCGTACAAAAGTGCCCTACTTGTATCCAACATGTATCTATCAAAGAAAAAAACGATGTACAGAGCAGTGCAAAAGTAATGAGAAATTTTTTTGTGCATACAAATAAATTCTATTTGTCAATTCCAATTAAAAGATGGTTTTGTAGAATAAATTTTACATCAATTATAATAAAATTATGCTTCTAACTTTGGATAATTACTGGCTCTCTATAAGTCCCAGACCTCTATCCAATTAAAAATCTATGGAAATATAAAAAAAAAATTGAACAGAAGGTAAATAAATGCTCTGCTACAAAAAATAGTTGATTTCAAACATTTTATAAAAGAAAAATGGAAATTAATTAGTAAACACTTCGACTTACTTAATTAATAACTGATTACAGGATAGGAAAACAAGATCAAAGGCCAAAATTTTATACCAATTTCTATTATACAAGTGAAACTCGATAAGACGAAGGTCGTGGGCAGAGCCAATTTATTCGACTTATCCAGATTTTCACTTTACCAAATTTCGCACTAAGCCGAATTTATATATATATATTTGCACAAATTTTTGACTTACAATTCAACAGCATAAACTTTGTTGATTAATGGTAAAACGAAAGAATACTTGTTTGCTGTAACGTATTCTGAAGTTTAATCTTATTCTCTTTAATTTTCTTAAGTTAGATAAGACAGTAATATCAGCGTCGAGTTCGTTGTCACAATCTTGACTAACATATAAAAGCAAAGAATTGACGTGCTCGAAGCTGATTTATGAGAAATGAATTCGGCCGGAGTCTTAGATAAACAATCGAGCGATTGTTTGTGACATTACATTTCAGGAAACGAACCAATCAATACAAATTCACGTGAAAACTTCAGTATATCGAGATAAAATTATTATTGTCGGTTGTTCGAAACTTTCGGCTTATCTTTTAACGTAAATTACTAATAAATTTCGGCTTACGCTATAATAAAAATTTGGTAAACCGGAAAAACTTCGGCTTAATGCAATTTCGGCTTAGCGTGGTTTCGTCTTAACGAGTTTCACTTGTATCCTTGATAAACTTTACACAAAATTTTAAGCCAATCCTGCTGTTAGTTATTGAACTATTAACTAATTGGTAATCTCATAACTTTTGCACAGCACTGTAACACACATTATCGCTAGCAGTCCTTTGGAACGTCTTGGTCGACCTCTTTCTTTTGCGAAACACAATGACGGTTACAGCTACATTCTAACGATGGTCGATGTATTCTCAAGATATGTTTGGTTATTCCGCTTAAAAACAAAGAGGGAAGGACGGTTAATAAGAAATTAATAAGACATTTTTCGATGTCTGGTCCCTCCACAGAGATTCAATCAGACAATGGATCTGAATTCATTACCGATGTACTAAAGAAAACATGTGAAGCGCTCAAAGTTCAGTTTCTATAGCTTGAAATTTAAGAATTAATAGTGTTCTAACCCTACTTTATCTCCAGATACAGCTCGTCCATGGTCATGTCCGCCATCCATAAACCGGAAAGATTCAATCGGTCGCCACTTAACAAAAATGCTATGAGATAAAGTTTTACAGACCTAAGGATACACTACTATCGTGAGGGACTTTTATTCACAACAAGGTGCTCGCTAAAGCCCAGTTTGAGCTGTTTTTATCTATCTACAATACATGCAGAGGAAGAAAATAAAGCCCTACATTTGGCGTCTCAAGTAACTCCAAGATTTTGTTGCGATCACAAGATCAAATGCTGTCGTCAACACCATTTTTCAGCCAGTAAACGCTGCAATGCGCAAATTTTGCGTCGCGCACAGGTTAAAGTATGTTTCCTGACAAAGGTTTCCTGTTCTAATAAAGAAATTAGGGGAGCGATAAAAATATAATAAAAATTATACATATTGTATAAATAAAAAACTCTGTTTCCCTTCGAAGGCCTACACCAGTTTCCTTAGTGGATTGGGAAACATATTTATTATTGAGCGCCAACGGGATCGAAATCTTATATTCCTATTTGCTACTGCAGTAGTTAGAAATGGGAGGCAATCGTTTCGTCGACAATCATTTCACCGACAAATCTTCACCAACATTATTTCGAAGTTATCCTTTTTTGGTAGTTAATTGTCGGTGAAATAATTGTCGATGAAATAATACGGACCCGTTAGAAATTAGTTATAAAAACGACCTTTCCTCGCAGCTGAAAATATTCGGCCGTTTGGTTCAAACCGCGAGGTTCAATTAAATGAGTTCAATTTTTATAATGACAAAATTGCTATATTTGTTCGTATAACCTATCTTTAAAAGCATTGCAATTTTCCCGAACAATAAAAAAAGAATAGCGATCCCATCACGAGCTGCGATTCGTGACGTCTGAATATCGAAGATAACGAAGACCTATAATCAGTGAAGAAGAAATATTGGTTTGTAAACCGATAGTATACCTATTAGGACAGGTGAAGCGTCGCAGAATCCGAGTTGTTGCTGACAAGGGTCGACTTAAAACCACCTCTATTTTGAGTTTATTATTATGGTAAATAATTGGGTATATATAAATATTTTTTAAAGATACACAGTCAGCCTCGATAAACCGGCCAACAATAGCTGGCTCTGATGGCCGGTTTATCGAGACAACCGGTTTATCAAGACTCACGTGATAAAAGATATTTAATTAGACAATTTTATTATAAGAGATTTACATCGTAAAATAATCTTGCAGGCTAGACTGTCTTAGAGAATCAACTTGCTTTTTTCTTAACTGACGTTGCAAATCTTTCATCCCTGACAATAAAGAACTATGTATGCTTCAGTATTTTGTTTCTACTGATTATTATTCTTTAGTCGTATGAGTTAATGACATAATATTGCTCTAATCGTATGATTTAATGACATGATACTGCTCTAATCGTATGATTCATATCATCTAATGATATGATACTAATCATATAATTATAATTAGTCAATGATACATCGTATGATAGTTGTTGATTCTAGGACATTTTAGCGATTTGACGGTTCGAATCCGACGATTTAATAATAATGACATACGAATTTATACTGGATAATTGTTATCATACGAGTTGTGATCAACCGGTTAAATTTGACAAAATTTGTATCACGTATTACAAAAATCACGTGGACCGGTTTATCGAGGTACATTCAATTAAGACCGGCTGCCGGTTTACAGCTTATCGAGTATTTACATAGTTTGGCCGGTTTATCGAAAACTTTTAAATAGTGAAAAAAACAGCTGAAAAATCTTGGCCGGTTTAAGCCAAAACCGGTTTATCGAGCGGCCGGTTTATCGAGGCTGACTGTGTAATAGGGAAAACTTGTAAACTAACAATGTCAAAACGCTCACAAATCGCAAGGCTTGTCGCACAATACAATACTGTAAACTATTTAATTTTTTCCAGTAAAACTACTACGCTACGGTAAAACTTCTACTACCGCACTAATAAAAGAGTAAAGCCATATCAAGAAAAACAAATTCGATAAGGCAGAAGAAGAAATTTATCAATTCTGTTACTCGAGAAACCGAACTGTTAAATCACATACGGCTATATAGAGATTCAAGAATGCCCATAAGCAAAGAAGAAGCGGTTAACTTAAATTGTTTGCGATAGGGAACAAAAATTTTAAAGAAAATATTGATAACCTAGCAAGTTGACAAGAAATGCTGTTCTGTTTGTACTTGTACCTACAAAGGTTGACCAACAATTACTGGATATGTTAGCACAATGTGTCTATTTAAATCTTAACAGAATACAGTATGAAAGTGCAGGGAACTTAGAGTGAGGTCAACTATTTTATTGCTGTTGTCGTGCCGACTACTGCGGGAGAGCAGAAAGTAATTGACACTTGGGATTTAACTAGTCTCAACGGAGCGTGGCGCCTCCTATTCAAGTTAAATATCTAATTTTTTAGTTAGTGACCTTGTAATCGCAAGGCTTTCCACTTACGGGCTTTTTCACCGTAGAATGACGTTTATCCTAGATATAGAATCGTTCTCTACTCGTTGATTATTGGTCGTTTATATTTGGGGGATTAAAAAAATGGCCCAATTTCTTTGAAGACGATTTTCTAACGACCACCTGCTTTTGCGAATGCACCATTTTTATAGATCAGTCGTCATATTATATCGTCCACATTTACCCGTTAATCATATCTGTCATTGAAAATATAATTGAACAATAAAAATATGTATAACGATGAATTATTATAACAGAAACTGATGATAATAGCATTAAATAAGAATAACTATTGTAATATTACCAATTAATTAAGAGCATTATAAAATATCCCGGACAATAAAACAAGCATAGCAATGAATTATTTCAGTATAACGATTACAACAGGAATCGATAATAATAACATGCAATGTTAACTTATTCAATAGTTTTGCATATACGACACAATCTTACATCGATTTTCCGTATACAAGTCATCCAGTTCAATGTTATGTGTTGTGTAATAGAGCTTTTAAAGCTTCAACTTAACAACGTTTCGATTATTAGCTTATCCCAAAACCTCAACTTAGGTACAAATATTCACAAACCCGGGGTATTTTGATATTATTATTACTTAACTAGAAACTAACAAGTGTTCTCCTTTCCTTGTATAGTATTATGAAATTAAAAGACGAACATGGGAGATTATTATTATTGAAAAGCGTCTTGAAATAGCAAGAACTATTGTCGTTTGAACACACGAACGAGGAATTTACATTACGTAGAGAATGATTTCGTAAAAGTTCGGGGCATTTGCCAACGAGATTAATCATGTAGCGAGTCTTCGAACATGGAGAGACCATTCCAGAAATACAATATTTTGGAGTGATTTAGAGAATGCATATACATGTATATAGGTATATATAGTATACTGTACATCGATTAATCCAGAACAGAATTAAGCTATATATATACAGTCCAGTATGTGAGTATAGCATGAGTCGCTAAAAACGGTAGAGATACATAAGCTAATGATTATTTTCTTACCATCGTATCAGTTACATAAGATTCTATATACATTATTCATATTGGATAATCTCCCCAGAGGTAATATGGATTGTGCAACTGGATTAATTAAATATTGACTTTTTCATGGATATTGAACAAATAAATAATAAAGTATCTGTCCGCTTGTTAACATTTGATCTTCGATTATTTTAATTGCAGTCGGGTGATAGTGCAGAAGTTCTAACTTTGCGTTAGCAATTTGAACCTTAGCTGCATAATGAATAGAATATCGGTTTGTTATCGCTATAATCATTTTGGTCATAACATGTGATTGTCCATATCGAGTATGTGCTGCTTATCCTTACTAATTCAGGTT
>CAJVPI010001465.1:0-12595 GCA_910592345.1 Paraglomus brasilianum
CGATATAGTAAATATTCGATATAGTCAAGAAAAATCCCCGTCCCGTCGACTTTACTATATCGAGTCTTGACTGTAGTGCACAGTGGCAAGGCAAGAATTTAAAAATAACTAAATTATATGAAGAACCAATTAAATTCCAAGTCAGCTATGGCGTTTGTGCTGACACGAAAATTAGCGAACGATTTCTGCGCCTGACACGAAAATCAGCTTGCCGTAACAATGTCTGCACTAGCATGACCGCATTCCGTACTAACATAGTGTAATAGTAAAGATGTAAAGAAAAAAAGAAAAGCTGACTCATTTCTGTTTTTTCCATGTCGCCAAAGGTATATAAGCGACCCTTATCCCATCGTCGAAAAACTCATGTTGTTTGATTCATGTTGTTATAATAATCTACTGAACAAGTTTTCTTTTACTGTTCTGTTTGATAATAATAGGAATAGACAGGACAGACTCACCTGGATATCTCAGCATCAAACGATCTTCTCTTGACAAGTACTCCATATCGAGAAAAAAGAAAGTAATTCACGGCTTATTGCATATTAAAATGGCTTCTTTTTATTCTTCTTAATATTCTTCTCAAAATATCGCTCTACCAGACTCCTCCACACTCGCATGATCTTTGGACAGGGAAGGTAATACGGACTTCTTCCCGTAATTCAGGATGTTCTTATCGTTACCTCTGCCCATTCTAATATACGAGTTTGAACCTCCAATTTCGTGGTATTCATGATCAGTTCCAGCGTTTTCCATTGACCATTTTTCTCCTACATATAGTTCATTAATGCTATGATCTATCGTGTCGAATCTTTGAAATATACGTGTATAAGTTAACGCCCGTGCGATTATATTGGGTTGGATATCGTAAATTACGTTTTTCGTGGTGGATTTTACGCGAATTTGACTCTGTCAAAATTATCGTTCGATACATTTCTTGTGTGCCAAATCGTGTCTAATAATAGGCCGCGCACTTTACTATTACAGTATTAATAAGGAACCGAGAAAGGTTAATGGTGCTAGATGAATAACTTCTTTAACAATGGGCGCCACTGAAAAAGGGAGGCTCAATATTCTGTTAAAATGGTTAGGATTGTACCCAGAATCCAGAATTTTCGAGGTAAGTTAGCTACAAAAATAGGCATCAAATTAGAAAGAGTGAAAGGCTTTAACAAAATGTAATAGTAATTATTAATATAAAGAGTAGATTGAGACTTTACAACTATTATTACAGCATTTTTTGCATATTTAGGTATTGCCATCACAGATTTATAACATTTTATTGAGCTTTAAAGGTCAACCATTCACATCAACAATAGTCTTAAAAATTAGTTACTAATGTGCTGAATGCAAATCGTGTGTTTAGTCAATAAAAGGCTTGGCGGGTTTATCCAAGATTAAGATGGCCTCAAACTTGTCATCATTGAAAACACGTTTTATTGGAAAAAGTTGTTCACTAATAACAATGTTTATAAAAACTAGATTGCTAAAAGGATTGCTGACACAAATCGTATAGAAAATCTTGCGCTTACACTTTCAACTTTTCATTTTTGTAGACCAATTAACCAGTTAGTTAATAATCAACGGATCAGACAGGTTTAAATAATAAAAGACAGTTTTGTTTCTGGCAAACTCACTCACAAGTATTGGTGTGCAAATTTCATTATTTCCAAGTGATAGCAGCATTATCGTCGTTTGCTTGCGACTAGCATACTAGACGTTGTCAATTTGAATTGGCTCTTTGTCGGTAAAAAATTCATTCAAGTCTTAAGTCTTTATTTTCACTTTCCAAGGAGGATTGAACAAAGTTATCAATTGCTGAATTATTAACAGTACCTAATGCTAACGACATAGTTTTAATTAAAAAAATTTTTTTCAAGTGAACAAATCTATACATGGCAGGTGAGTGTATTTGATTTTTTCCTTCCTTCTCAAATACCCGTTTACCGCGTTACCGTGAATAATCTTTGCGGCGAATTTTATATACTTATACTACGTCCGTCCACTTCCAGGTGCTTTTATTATTATAGTCTAATACCTTTACTCTTCATTATTCTTCTCATGTTAACGCAGTATGCCATAAGAACTACGAAAATACAACTATACAGTGTAGTAAATTAGATACGAATATAACATGGTTATATAAAATTATATTTGTTTCGGCTGGCAATAGTGTAAACGATTGAGTAATTCGGTCGACGTTTCTACCAGGACTTGGTAGTCCATGAATTTCTCGAGAAAATTTTTCACGGTGGTAGCAATGGTTATATCAATGGTTATTTTGGTTTTCCATCGCGGCCCTTTTTTTTACATTACCATGAACGCGCGATATTATACCATTCGTCGCTAGGTGATTTCGAAGTGCGTGCGGCCAATTCCTAACATATCGAGACACGTTTTCTGACAAAATGACGTCTTGCGATCATCGAAGTCTATGCCTCTACTTTAAAAATAGTAAAGCATCTTGTCGTGATTCTTGATTACGTCAAGTCAGTGATACACAAAGATAATACATAAGTTTAAAACTAAAACACACAAACTAATGACGAACGACAGATATGAAACTATAACATTCTCTTCTTTTTTTTAAACGCGTTAATTAAGAAATTTAAAACCGTGCGTGTGACCATATTTGTTGTTTTTGCAAGCTACCAATGACGCAAAGCGTCGATCTTTGCATATCCACCAATAGCATATGTAACATTCAATTATCACCTTTAAACCTGACGGCTAGTCATAGCAAGCGAGCAAATATTTAATCGGTAGACTATGCCCATAAACTACGTGAACATCTGCATAGCACTTTATAATTATGAAGCGCAAAATGAAGATGAACTTTCTTTTAAGGAGGATGACGTTTTATATATATTAGACAACGATGATGAGGAATGGTGGAAGGCTAAGTTAAAGATTCCGAAAGATGCAAACGGTGAAAACGACGAAGAGGGTCCCATTGGCGTAATACCTTGCAACTACGTGCAAGAGGTGTGTTTATGACTTTTATGTAGTCAGGCTTTGCGGTTAATAATTTAGAAATGGGGTGTAAAACATACTGATCTCGATCTATATGATCATAACTTCTGATCACAAAGTGTATACCTATATTATTCGGTTAACCTGTCATGCTGTTGCAACAAAACATGTTATGTAGGCAGAATGCTCCGCAGTAGTAAAAGCTCTTTACGATTACGAGGCACAGACTGAGGATGAACTTAATTTCGCAGGAGACGATATTTTATATTTATACGAGAATGACGATCCTGACTGGTACTTAGTGAAACATAATGACCAGTTTGGCTACGTTCCTGCGAATTACTTAGAGGAGGTTTGTATAAGAATGAATTCTTGGTATGTCAGATTTATGTCAGTCTTCATGTTAGTCTAATTACAAACGTTTATGACATATTATTTCAATCAGACTTCATTAGAAGAGCAAGCAGTGGAAGAAGAGCAACAATCTGAAGAAGGACAGTCTCCAACCGTTCCAGCGAATAAGTCAGTCTCCCTATTCCAAGCATTGTCGGTATGCAAGATAACTCTTTCTTAAGTGCGATCAAGAGCCTGTGCGTAACATAAGCGTCATAAATATTTATTAATTAATTTCTATAGAGCGCAGCTCAGCAGAATTCTTATGTAGATCCATTGAAACTATATGCTCAACAAGCTGGTCGTCAGAAAGACGATTCCTCGGCAGTTAGCGTAAACACGTGGGCGGTTTTGGTAAAGTTTTAGCATTATGAACTCAAACTTTAGTCTGATGTAATTTACTCATGTTCGACCTATCAATCATTTAGGAACTCGACAAAAAGAAAAAGAAGAAAAAGAAGGGAAAGCTGGGTATCGGTCAGGGGAAAGTATTTTATGCAAGCGAATCAGATAAAGTAACTATTATTCTAAGTTAGTGTCTACTTGGTTCTCTTACGACAAGGTAAACTAAATGATACTTTATCTAGTCTGCACCAGTCCAACAATGGGATGTTACGGATGTCACGGATATAAAATCGGATAAGAAACATGTACACATTACTTTTGGTGGATCAAAAGCTGCAACATTTAATTTCCAAGCAGGCTCCAAGAGTGATGCAGAAGCGATAGTCCAGAAAGCAAAAGCTTGTCTAGCAACTGTAGAGCTGCCAACTGTCAATCTAGACAGGGCTAGTAAAACATCCAGCGTGGTTATCTCACCAGGTTACTCTAATCGCCAGTCGTATGCTGAGGCTCAAGACGAAACTCAAAGTCAACATGAGGAGTACGAGCATGCAGAAGATCAATACCAGGATGATGAAGCAGAACAAGAGGCGGAGTACGAGGCACAACCGACAGTAGAAGAGGATGAAGCAGACCGTGAACTAGAGGCAGCCACCATACTTTATAATTTTAATGCCGACGGTGATGATGAACTGACTGTTCGAGAAGGAGAAAGCGTTTGGGTCGTTGATTCTTCTAGCACTGAATGGTGGAAATGTAGGAATGAAAATGGAGAAGAAGGAGTTGTACCTGCATCTTACATTGAAGTAAGCGCAAATTAGCAATTCGTGTAGGAAAAAAATTGTGTATTCTTGTACTTATATAAGAACTTGTAGGTTGTAGAGGAAAATGCTGACGTTTATGAGACGAACGAAGACGAAGCAGAAGAAGCTGAAGCGGAACGGCAAAGGGAAGAGGAGGAAAGGGTACGTCGCGAGGAGGAAGAATTAGCACGCCGCGAGGAAGAAGAGCGACAAAGAAAGGCTGTTGAGCGCCGTAGACTCGAAGAAAAACGAAAGAAAGAAGCAGAGAAGAAACGTCGCGAAGAGGAACGCCAGAAAGAAACAGCTCCCCCTGTGCTGACTAGTAAGTCGTGTTAATATGATGACTAAACTTGAATGTCAATAGACTTATCTCGATGTATTTGTATTAGGCCGACCACCAGTTCGAACGAAGCAAGCAAGTGGTAGGAGTTTTTTATTAGCTAGTTTCACATTGGTCATTCCAGAGGCGAGCTCTTTACCAAACTCTTGTTTTTTATATAGAGGATAACGCGAAAAAGATTCAAACTCCAACAAATCGTGCATTACCAGATCGACCTGCACAAGCTCAGTCCAAATCGAGTATGTGTCATTACCGTTGATTGGAACTTTCATGAGATGCGGTTTAATATTTTTGTATATAATAACGACTCTGAATTTCTTTGGCCACAGAACCATTACCATCAAATACGCGGACATGGACAGACAGAACAGGTGCCTTCAAAGTTGAAGCTCAATTCCTTCGTTGTGTCGATGGCAAGATTCATCTACACAAACTTAATGGTGTGAAAATCGCTGTACCAGTTGATAAAATGAGTAAAGAGGATATAGCATATATTGAAGAGGCCACCGGCAAGAAGGTAGAAGACAATAATGACAACATGCCGTTAGCGGCCATTGCAGTAGCACATAAAAGCAAAGAGTCTGCTAAAGACTACGACTGGTTTGATTTCTTCCTTAAAGCCGATGTCGCTTATGAAGATGCCTACAGATATGCTACCACTTTTTTCCAAGAGAAATTGGACGAGAGTTCAATACTTGATTTGACTCGTGAACTCATGAAAACACTCGGAGTGAGAGAAGGCGACATTCTTAGGATAAGGAAATATATTGATACTAAGCATGGTCAAGAGCAGAAGAAAACAGTGACATTTGCTGCAGACGTAAAGGATGACGAACTAGAACAAAAAAAGCAGGAAGAATTAGATAAAGGATTAGCTATCAAGATTCAGGTACCATCATGTTCTATGAAAAAGATATTTTGTTTTGATTAATTTTTACCGAAACTTACAAGTCCAATTTTATAATTGCCCTAGTCGGAGGAATCAAATCAATCTCAAAAGTCAACGGATTTCAATAAAATTATGCAAATAAAACGCGATGAGCAGCTTGCCCGAGAACTTCAAGAAAAAGAAAACGAGATTGCTCGCAGTCAAGGTAGATCCATACCAAAAGCTGCTGATATCTATGGGGATCTAGGGTCAATATTGCAAAAAGACGATAATAAAACTCCAAACCAGGGAGCGCCTTTACTATTTGCAGGTGCTGATGGAATACTAAAGAACAACACTAAAAAGGCTCGTCCTCAACCGACAAAGTCGGCTCCTTTGCTTATCGATGCCAGTTCATTTACTAGTGCTAAAGGTAGACTAGATGAGGCCTTTAAGGCGCCACAGCCAAAGCCTAACGTGACTGGTGGTTTTGACGACGACTGGGGTTTGAACAAGGACCCTACTCCGGCGCTGCTAGCGCTACCACCACCCAAAACAGAGACAAAGGCTCCATCACCTCCTCCACCTCCTCCACCTCCCCCACTGCCGCTACCTCAAACTTCTTACACAGCGCAACCTACTTTTACTAGTACAATCCATTCGGCTACTCCTCCACCACCTCCTCCACCACCAATATCCTACACTCAACAACGGGGTTATGGATCTACAATCCATTCGGTTGCTACCCCCCCTCCACCGCCTCCGCCTCAACAATCAGCCCTTATCAGGCAGAATTCTGGAACGAGTCTTTCTTACAGTTCACAACCGAGCTTTGGTACGACACTTCAAACATCACAACCTTCCTATACTCAGCAAACAAATTTGAGCACAATGCATGCAGGTACATCATCACCTCTGAATCCTCAACAGTCAGCTCTTGTCCGACAGAATTCTGGCATGAGTCTTCCGTTTGCTTCACAACCGAACTTCGGCACGACAGTTCATCCAACTCTACAACAACAACAACAACAACAACAACAATCATCCCTTATCGGACAGAATTCTGCAATGACTCCTTCATTTATTCCACAACAGCCGATTAATCCATCATTTGCACCCCGTCCCTCCCCAATGTCTATGATGAATAATCCGGGCGGTAATATGTCATATAATAACGGACTTGGTAATTTTGGCGGCGGCGGCGTCTTGCAGCCTCGGCCGAGTGGAAGTGGATTTGGACCTAGTTTTGGTCAATTACCTCACCAAACTACTACTACCTCTGTTACTACTTATACAGGTATGTTATCATGTCGCTAATCTTGTTAGTAAGAGCGTGTATATTTTACGTTATATACAATTTGTTTCCATATATTCAATATATTAATCACTGTATTGTCACATATGTTCACCCTTTAGTCGTATCATCAAATGCGCCAGGACAATATCCATCTGCAGGGTTTAATAACTACCCACATACTGCCAACCAATTCAACCCCAACAATCAGCTGCAACCAGCTGGTTCATTTCCTCAGCAGTCACCATTTGGGCTACAGCAACAGCGGCAACAACAGCAACAGCAACAGCAACAGCAGCAGCAGCAACAAGCCAAGTTTGATCCACAAAATGTATTTGCTTCAATGGCACAGGGGACATTCTCGAACAAGTATGCAAGGCCATACTAACAATTTAAATTATTTGAAAGCACAATTGTATCGTATGCAATCATTGTCTTTGGTGTTTTGTTCGTTATTTCAACTATTTGATTTTGAGGTTGCAGATCCTAATGAAGTTTCCACAGAGCTGTCCATCAGGTCTTCATCTGGATCTCCCATTTGTATAGTGAAACAGCATATATTATATAATTAGTAGACAAAATATGGATAGAATGACTAATCGAATATTTGCAGTGATTCAATCAAATCATGTAATCAATAAACTTATTACCATCTTGTTACTATTACTATCACACATAAGCTTAATTCAGACCTGTTCTTGAGAATTATTAATGCATGCTATGAAGATACCGAAATATTAATGAACCCTTCTATATCGAAGTTGAAAATATATGCAGAGACTTTGGATTAAAATTTTCTATTGGGTGGCCCATAAAGAGTGGACTGTATGATTATGGAACATACTTGGAATTCAAAAAGCAACAGTTCTGTTAGTAGATAATCAATAAATAACAAAGCAGCTAACTGTTGAAGAATAAGTTTGCAAGTTAATATATTACGCACAGAATGTACTAAAGTTATACAAAAATCAATATTTGAGAGATTTTCCCCAAAATATTTCAGCGATCTCTTGTATTATCAAATTTCAATTATCCGGCCTGATAACCTCTAGTTTTGGTATTGCCGACATACAGCGTCGAGAATTAATCAGTTGTACGAACGATCTTTGATACAAATCCTAGGAACGTTTTTAATTAGACGATTACTATTCTTACCAACAAATCAATTCATTCGTATCATAGTCGAAAGCAGCTTGGTAATAACAAATAGCGTACGGCTTTGTTGCTAAAGTTACCTTTCAAGGATTGTCCTAAAATCTTTCCTGGTCATATTTTCATATTATTTAATTCAAATATCAATGTACCTCTACTCTCCTGGCACATAAAAAATAATTCACTTCCATGGCCCAGGGAAACCTTCTATCAACCTCAAACCACTTGCCTACAATTGGATTGTATCCTACTCCAGTAGTATCTACAACAGCCCATCTGGTTTTATTCACCATTCCTTCCGTGTCTTCACCTTCTCTTATCTCATCTAAAGCTAGACTTACTTCCTCAGGCCGTACATATTTATAGAAATCGTGTGTCCCTAAGGGGACAATATTTAGGATTTTCTCGGCTAACAGAATGGTCAAAGTATAGGAAAGTAATGTTCTGGATATGGTTGAAATGAAGAGGTGCCCTGTAGGCTATTATAAGTGATAAGAATGTATTAAAAAGAAGACAAATTTACGAGGTCAAGATAAAAACTGATTGGAGAGATTATTGGTTACCTTTACAAGTCCACAACACGCCTTGAGAAAGTCAGCAGGATGATCAACATGTTCTATAGTTTCCATTGTGCAGACTGCATCAAAAGCATTCTTTTCTGTTTTTATCAATTCTTCTATTAAATGTAATAATAAAAAGCGCGTACTATTAATTGCCATATAATATAACAACTGAAATGCCAATTTTAATGTGGCATTAATAAACTGTGCATGTAAAGTTTTTGATCGCATTTTCGAAAAGTTATGCTCATTACTGTCAAACATTATATATTGCCACGCAACTTCTTGTGTGCAATTATTTGATTGCCGTAATTACTTTTTCGAAAATAGACAATTAACTTAATACTAGGTAAATCGAAGAATAGTTAAAAGATTCAAAAAGAGTTTACTATTACAAATACGTTAAATGGTAAAAAACGTATGGATGATTCGTTGACGAAAGTATTTGTACCAGAGCGTTGCCAAATTTGCTTAAAAGTATAACATTCCATTTTGTGCTATAAAGCTACTCTCAAACTTAACTGCTTCCCTATCAATGGTAAATCATTAATAGGTCTAATGCCAATCTTGTTTCCCAAATTTACTCACCAGCAGTAATACATCGATACTCAACCCTTCCAGGACCAGAAATTAACCTAGGATCTTTCTTTGCATGACGTTGAGCGACATGGACATTCTCATTTGATGCATCTATTCCGACTACATTTGCACCTAAACGTGCCAACGACTTAGCAGAGCATGATTCGGTAAGTAAACTTATAATAAATCGATACAAAGATACGTTCCAATTATGCGATTGATCATGGAAGAACGCACTACCTCAGATAATAGCCCCCCTCCACTGCCAACATCCAAGATCTTCCAGCCTTCAAAGGGTAACTTATGTCTTTTCTGGAATCTACCGGTTTCTTCACAACCTCTGTATTCAGCAAGATGCCTTCGTATATAATCGATTCTAATCGGATTCATCCGATGAAGAAGAGCGAATGGACCGGAAGGAGACCACCAGTGAGCGGAGAGATCGGAGAATTTAGCAATTTCTGCTTCGTTTATTGTTGAGTACAACCTAGGGCCGGAGAGATACCGTGAGAAGGTTGTGTGGACTCTGAATAATTGTGAGAGAAGGAAGTTTGCGACGTTAAAGGAAGAAATAACTACAATAGCTGCAGACATTGACATTATACATATTACCAGCTCTCGCTCATACCCAATTTTTCTAATCATGTTTCTCCTACGACCATATACATGAGCTTTAGTAGAATTCAAGTCAGTCTCGATAGTCCTTATGTTGGTGGTTCCTACACAACATTCTCCATAGTTGAAACGCGTAGAAAATACCGGTACTGACGATCTTTTGATCGAGTCACATGTAATGATAACGTGATGGGCTCAGCAATCTTACCGTTACTTTTCATCTCTACTGTTTCAACTATACTCTCATATTTAACATGCCACAACCATGGATGCCGTACTTAGAACCGCGAGCAGACTTGCACAATATGTATCGTCCCGGGCGTATATATGACATAGCCGAGTTAGATCGTGAAGAACAAGAATACGATCTCGAGGTAATCAACAAGTCGATAAAGAAGAGTGCAGGTGGGAGTATGATTCCTAAAATCAAAATTTTGAAGGGGTTACTGTGAGATTAATTATTCGAAATTAGATGGTGCATTTTATACATTTTGATTTCAATATAACTGACTATGCAACTTTATCTTGCTCCGTATATCCAGATTTTGGCAATTAAGAATGTGAACAGTCATTGTACGATAATTGGCAAACCGGGATCTCGCGACGGTGACCCCGCCGATTCGGTAAATTCTACAAATACGTAAATACATTATATAATGCACAACCTGTTCCACTTCTTATATTTATTCTCACAGTTTCACCCAAACCCTTGTCTTTTTACTCTCTACTCACCATACTCCTTCCTACAGGATGGAGAAGCAAATACAGAACCTTCTACAGAAGACACATCTCATGATGACTTAGAAGAAATTGATGATTCTCCGGAAGATGAATCTATGGTAGACGACATGTCAGATCATGATCTTGACCTCGATGTGGATGACCACGACCTCGATGATGCCGAAGACGACGCCGACTTTGAGCAAGATTTGTACGAATCGATGAATGAAGCTGGGATGTACTCTGCATATGGAGATGATGAGGATATTCAATAAATCGTTCTGAACAATTGTCTTGCGTTCATAACGGCTTCTCGACTGGGTTTACGATATAACTTGCCGAACAAAGTGGGCATATTTATTGGCGCTGTCAGGACTTTGCAGGATTTAAAGAAAGGCAAAAATATTTGGGCCATCACCAAGACAAGAGAAAGAAATATTAATACTTCTGATAGGGTGTGTTATAATTTCAACCATTTATATTGAATTTCTGCCATGCTTAATAGAACACATCAAAATTCTGTTTAACGTGATGAAGATTCAATAAAAGCATACTTATTCTGAATGATATACTTGTGACATCACTCTAGAGGTATGAGACTAAATTGTCAATAATTGCTAATCACAAATGTTTGTTTTCATAGACCTATAGTAATAGGATTGTTGAGAACATCTTGAGACCATTTTGAAGCTTTACTATTATATGGGGCAGACTACAAAAAAACCAGACAAAGTAAAAATTTTATTATGTGACATAAATGAGAGGCTGATTATGATGTGGCTGTAAAATTGACCAGTGTGATTGATGGCATTTTGAAAAGTAATAATGGTGCTCATTCATAACTTGTGGACTTGTTAATTTTAATGTTCACTTTATTATACCAGAATGTGATGAATATAAACCATAACACATTTAATATAGGATTATGTCTATATAAAAATATAATATGAAATTAATTTACATTAAATCTACCATGGAACGCAAAAATTACAGCACTATTAGAAGCATTTTAAAGAAAGAGCAAGGAGAAAAAATTGCTCCATACGTTTTTAAAATCAAACTCTTGCAACACACGTGCTAAGCTAGTTACTTATTTTAATATTTGTCGCACGACTAGTCCAAGTACCTATGTTTTCTTCGTGCAGATTTGTGACACCAGACCCAAACCCTCTTGGCATACTATGGCTGACCCAAACACATTGACACTGTGGATCTGTCTTGAGGACAAGCCGTGTGCTGAACAATTTCGTGTTACCACCACCGACATGAATCTCGCAACTGCTAATTTGGATGACCTTGCACAACTTCTTCTGCAAAGAGACATTCTTTGTTTTCTCAGGTGTCATACAGTGATTGCTATACACCCGCCATAAAGAACAACAAAGACGCTCAATATGTGCTTATGTGTTTAAAATAATCTTTGTTTATCATCAAAAGAAAGGATTCAGAGGTAAATCAAACGGTTTTTGTCAGGCTTTTAACAAATCGAGCTTACTTTTATGAACGCATGAGGTTACTATAAAAGCAGCAGAATCTCTCTTCGTTCATACCTAACAATCATCAATTTAAATTGATCGTAAGATCAATCGTAAAAGCTATCCGATCGCTTTTGACTTAAACAATTTGAAAATGCCCACTTTTACCAGCAAATTTTATTGTGGATTACTGATCGGAGTTCTCCTTGGCTTCATGCTTTATTATACAGTGTATCACAAAAAAAAAGTGGAATTATATTTTAGTCTATTGTGTGATGAAAAAAAAAGCTAAATTGTATAATTATATTTTGTATAAGATAGGGAACAAATTTATTTAAGGACAGTTAATAGATTATTTTATCGAAAAAGTAATTACAAGTTAAAAAGGAACAAAAGCATTTTTTATAAAAACTTTTATTAAGATATTTAATTAAGTAACTTTAAGTAAACTCGTTTGCAACAACATGAAGAACATATTTGAAAA
>CAJVPI010001466.1:0-12588 GCA_910592345.1 Paraglomus brasilianum
GATTTGATCGTTAAGCAGAACACGAAACAGGCGAGTGAAGTTTAGCACTTGTGCATAAACGATATTAACAAGAACCGTACCAATACCGGCAAACTTTCTGTCTTCAAAATCATAAATTCATGACTTTCTGACAATGCATGTAATTTTACTATTAAGTCAAATACTCAATAATATTGTATATTTCGTAAAGCGTCGGATCTAGCCTGCCGGACCCAAACTTTATATACGTTCACAGCCAAATTGTGGTTGTTTCTCATCAACAGATTAGTCTTGTTATATTCAGGATTGAGCGATTTGTATTTAGAAATTTGGAGTTTTATTACTGATACTCTTCGTATTTATATGTTTACAGCGAACAATTGATAATTGTCTGTATTACACATCCGCCAGTTAAAATTTAAACTTGGATTCATTTGGCGATATGGTACTTACAATGCCATCAATCATATGATCGATACTAGTAAAAAAATAGTTACCAGTTATAACGAAGAGGGGGGGTGCTATTAGTATTAGTAAAAATACTGGAAAATTCGGTTTAAACGAGGTTTACATAGTAAATTCGGTTTAATGGGATAAAATCGGTTTGACCCCGATATAACTTAGTAATCACTTAGTGCTTCGTTATAACGGGGTTGCCTTTGTATAACGAGGACTCTTTAGTATTTATCCGCCGCTTTTACCATGCATCCGCTGCTTTCACCGCGTTATTCCGTCATATACCGCTTTCCCCGTAATAATTAGGATTGTTATCACGGTTATTTAGGTTAATTTTTTGATAATCGAGCCGCTTTTGAATTACTCCGGCTGTAATAATACCGTTCGGATTTTTTTTAAGAAAATTAATATTAACCTGTACTCTTTACTGGGTCTTGTGTGAATCCATAAATATTAAGAAATCGTTGTATCAAACACTTGCAGAAATTAATTGTCATGAATACACCCAGCTTCGCCACCTTCGAGACTTTCCCTACGATTACATAAAGGCGTGTGTAGGGCAAGCTTGCATGCTCTTCCGCCCCATTCTGTCGCAAGATGGAATTTAGCGGCCTAATGTTAACTAGGCGCTTTCTCAGAAAAAATTATACGGAAAAGACTGAGTTATTGTACTCCAAGGGAATGACTTTGCTCTAAATCACTTAAAGAAAGTTCATTCTTTCCTAATTTTTGGAAATAAGATTTAGTTGCTTCAGTTTCAGTAAAATAGAATAAAAATAATTGATTCCAGAAATAAACTATACAAATCCGCATTGGTCTAGTGGCTAGGATTTCGCGCTTTCACCGCGACGGCCGGGGTTCGATTCCCCGATGCGGAAAAGATTTTTTTATTGCAATTGATCATCAGCATTGTAGTAACACGATTATTCGACTAGTTTTAGCCATCCAAACGTAACACTGTTCAAGTCGAATTACTTGATGCTGGCCAGTAAAGGAAAATTAGGCTCAGAAACTTACATCTAATAACCAAAATTAAAACGTGTCTCTGTTGAGATGCATCAAATGTTTATTCTCTAAGCCCGTATACAACGCAATTGAATAAATAAAAATAATGCTCTGCTCGAATTCTTGATTACGATCAAATTAATTTACTAATCATCAAGCATGCTCGCATAATCGTCAAAGCTAGCAAATGTAGGCAGATGTTTCAACTTTTGTCGTTTGTTCTTGCTTTTACCTATAAAACGGTTCAGTGTTAATCATCGTAGCAGTAGCAATTGTATTGACAGCAAAACTGTTTACCTTTTGCATAATTAGATTGTGATTCAGCAGCGTCCACTTTTATCTTTGCACGCTTATCCTTTGTAAATTTGCTGCTAACTCCAACATCGATTTTATCTTCATTTTCATCATCTTCATCGACCTCAGCTTCATCAACTTCATCTGCATCACCTTCATCTGCATCACCTTCGTCTTCGTCCTCCTCATCCTCCTCATCCTCCTCCTCGTCTTCCTCTTCTTCTTCTTCCTCACTATTATCATCTTCCTCATCACCTTCATCGTTAATATCTTTCTCACTACCCTCGTTATCCTCAAGATTTACAATATTTTCATCTTCGCTATTATCGTCACTAAAGTCCATATCCATATCCTCCAAATCATCTTCATCCTCGTCATCATCGACGTCAACATCTACTTCAGGTCTGTCAGCAACAATAGCCCGCCATATTTCTTCTTCTTCCTCCGAATCTGTTTCTTTATTATTATCCGCGCCTTTTCGATCCTTCTTCTTTCGAGTTGCTCCTTCAGACGACAACTTATGTGTAAAGTATTTATGGAAAAATATCTACGAAAAAAGAAACCCCCAAAAAACAGAAAATATACGAGGGTTAATCGTACAGTTGTAAATCGTTATCAAATCCTCCACCAATCTTTTGGCTTTCAAACATACCTGGTCGACAGGCACGTCTTCAATCTTTTTTCTCCAGAATTCTTCTGAATTAACATTGACATTCATACTCGAATTTGTTGGTGCTTTCCTCGTAATCGAAGTTGTCTCTTTCACGTCCTTCTTTTTAGGATTGCGGTAGACGAATCTCTCCAAGAAATGTGATAGCGTGTGAAGTTGAAGATCCGGCTCGGCAGTATTTTGAATTCCGTCTAAAAGTTGTGTTGCGTATAGAGATACAGATGGATGAAAGTGGTCTATGAACGGGCACTGTAAAAGGGGGAAAAACAATAAAACAAGAATAGAGAAGCGTTGATTAGGGGAGGTAACTCGAAGAGCGGAAGAAAGAGAAAAAGGTAAAAAGTGCGACTTACTAATTCCCAAAGACACGTTTTGTCCGCGTTACTATACTGAGGAGCCCTTTTATGAGGGTCGTATTTCAAAGAAGACGAGTCAGAGGGGACGGTTGACTTGCTTACATCGGTCGTAGTTCGTTTCTTTGATTTTTTACTTTTCGAGTCCGACACAGTATCATGGTCATCACAACTCTCTGGTTCAAGTATCATTGCTTTTAAACCCGGCTTTTCGTGAATAAGCTAATAACGCATGATAAACCTCATTTTAATACAATTGCCGATATTAAGCGTCAATCAAAAAGTCTCCCGTAACCAAATTTTATACCTTTGTCAATGATATAAATACACCACAAATAAACGGCGGTTCATGATGAGCTGCTGTTTGTACTATTCTTTTTACAAAGGCCTTCACTCTTGCTAATAACTTGTCAGCCTTGAGTGCCTTGAAGAGTAGATTCATATACATTGCTTGTTTCGATGTTGTTATTAAACGTGGGTCTAGTAGCGATTCGTATAACGTGCGGTAAAAACGATCTGTTACTGACTGTAGGAGAATACTAGAATATTAGCCTATATTAGATTCGTTCGCTATATACAAGGATTACATTATCAATACATTATTTTTTTTTACCTCTTTAACAGAACTTATGTGAAATATCAATATAAGCGCTTGAATGCTTATGTTGAAAGTTCCGCTGTACGTGATTCGAAAAAGCGTATCAATGTTTTTGTCGTATCTGTTTCAGCAAACAGACAATATTAATATACCAATCCTAAACCTGCAACGCATCTAATTTAGAAAAATAGATGTACTTACAATTTATCGTCAATTTTTGCAAACGAAAACGCGCGATTGACACCAGTCAATACAGCAGCAAGTATCTTTGAATTCAATGACTCTTCTTCAACGTGAAGACTTTCTTTATTTTTGCTATTTTTCGGTTTCTTTCCCTTACTCCCAGACACTTTCCCTTTCACGTCCTTTTCCTTTTCCTTTTCCTTCTTCTTTTTCTTCTTATCAACTTCTTTATTGTTTGCATTGATACCCAATAGCTTTCGAAACATTGCAAAGTAAATATCAATCAGCTTGTTGGCTACATCGACTTCCTTTTTGCTTAGAATCATCTGACTCAATGACAAAATCCCGTAATATTGGGCATGTACATTAGCATTTGGAAGAAGGATCAATTGTTCTATCTCGCGCACAACAAATATTTTCATGTTTGGGTGAACTTCTAGCAATTTCTGAACCAGGAATTGCGTCTTTGACGCAATTTTCTTATCCTGATCGCCCTAAATAAAGTATACTTATCGTTAAATCGTTCCGTAATACAGTTGTCTGTTGTTTTATGAATAAAAAATTGCGCAATACCAGTTTATTGATAAATAACTTGAGGAGATTCTGTTCTTGTTCGGGTTTCTCTCTCAACAGTTCAAATATAAATTCGAGCATTTGCTGACGAACATGTACCAACACGTCATGTGAAAGAGCCTGCATCCGTAGCGTTTTACTTAGTAAAACTAGTGATGATTAAAACATTATGCGGGACCAAATCTTACCTCTATAACGCGAATCATCTCGAAATAGCACGTCTTGAGATGGTTCTCAAAAGCCCAAATTATTAAATGCGACGATGTTACCTTGGGATCGCCAAGAGGCTGATCACGAAAGTACCTTTATGTAAAATCAACGCAAAATTCAAAACTTGGCCATCTAAAAAACCCCCTATGTCTGACCCGTTTTCTTACTTTAATTTCCTATCCGGTAACAAAGTCTCGATCATCAAATTCTTCATACTCTCTAGCGCCAATAAGGCCTCATGCCGACTCTTTTTCCTCACCATTCCCATTAACATGTCTAAAGATTTAACGGTATGAACTGCAGATTCATCTATTAAAACGGACAATGTCGAGATTTTATCTTTTAAGGTCCCTGATTTTAACATGGATGAATAGAACGAGCGATCAGAGGCGGACAATGTGCTGGTTTTTTCATACAATGTGTTTTCTTCTTGTAAAAGAGATTCCGCGCGAGTCTGTAATGTAGTAAGGGTATCTGACGTGGCAGAATTTTTCGATACGGATTGGGAGAGGAGAGGAAAGGCGATTAGATACCATCTCCGTGTGGGTTGAATGTGTAGGGATGGCATTTGGAATATTGAATCGATGTGCGTGCCGTGTGTGCGATTAGAAGAATAGATCAAACAAATTTTAATTATGCCACGCCTCAGATTTAGGTTTTAGTTTTTTTCTTCTTATGCCCACGCCTCAGATTTAGGTTTTTTTTTTCTTCTTATGGGCACGTGATCGGGAGACAATCGTATCATCGTGTATTAATATAGAATTCATGGACGTAAGTAACCAATTTTATCAAAACTTGGATAGAGATATATTAATATGGAAGAGTAAATCGTAATGGTCAGCGTTGCGCTCCTCCTGGGCCAAAACCTGCTATTCACTAATCGTCTAGCTAATTCATCGGAACGATCATGCCCACTTTCTATCAAGCCGTGAGGTGTGTGCGAATCTTTTCTTACCCAGTTCAATGAACTTTGAGCGATGGGCGATGTATACAAAGAGACGATATTTGATTTCTGATTCAGTTTTATTTGTTTTCAGCAAAAGGCATTTGCCTCTAGTTAAAATGTCGGGAAACTACCATTTAGATTTTAACAGCTCGCAAGTTTAGCTGATTTCAAAAAGAAAACGCTGGGAATGTTTTGCAACTCGTTCCCGGGTTAAACAAAAACAGGACGAATATCCAAGTAACTAAATTCTTCTTTTCTTTCTGAGCTCTATTTCACAATCTTAATAATCTGACGGATTGCATTTTCGAAACTTGACTTATTATATCCAGTTACCATGACCATCTATAAAATACTCACTCAGTCTCTTGTCATGATTAAACCAGATTTTCTTTGTAAAACTGCTTGGGCTCAACTCGGCTAACGCCAGATTACGACCATCGTAGACTCGTTACGCTTTCCGAACGAAAGCAGCCGGACTCGAAATAATTAGAGATAATGACCGTTGGCATCCTCATATGATTTCAATGTATACACCGGGGATATCAGGATGCATGCGGAAGTATGTTCGAGTTTCGTTTTTGTTTGTCTTTGTCTAAGGCAAGACATATCTGCATCTTTTTGCATTTCGCATTTGCATTTGCATATTTGCATTTGCATTACATCGAAGATCAATTTTTATTACTTAATCATATGAGCCAATGCATTGCATTCACGCATTAGGAAAATCATTCAAACTATTATACAATGTTTTGGATGGATGATGTATAGTATTCTTGGTTCCCGTTTAACAATCAGCTATACTTTTTTGTCGCCATTATATTACGAGGTACGACTTTAACTTTTCATCGTCAAATAGTACCTAATCATTTTATTGGTACTTGGAATTTGAGTCATCTTCTTTTCAACGTCATAAGGTTTACTCAAACGTGGTACTTCTTATTTAAGTCCCATTTAAGAGTCCACAATCAATAACTACTCTTGATATTTTCTTTTCGGTTCACCCCCTTGTTACAGTCAATTATACGCAATGAAATACCCACATGTTAATTTATCAATTCAAAATTTTAAGACGATTAATATTAAGCAGGTTTGGCATCAGAATCAGCGCGGGTCCTAGAAGCTAAACATATCGGAGTAAGACTTGTGCATATTTAGCAATCAACCCGATTATTCGATAACCATGAAATCTGCATTCCGAGCGGAATAAATGTCCATTTGCTCCGAGTTATGATAAAGCACTGACCAATATACCACGTCCGACTGCGCCCCAACATTATCCCAACAGTGGGATAGTGGACGACACACTTATCGAACACGTATATCTGTTCTATTATTATCTTCGTAACAATTATAAGAAAATAAACAATGAGATAAGAATAGTAAGATTGAAAATGGAATAATCATAACGAACACATTTTTAAGTTAGTACGTGTGAAACGTTACGGCTTCCTCTTTGTTGTTGCATATTTGTCTAGCCGCGATCAACAAGGCTATCCTATGACTTTGTTTTTTCACTTTGTTCAGATACTTTTACTGTACTGTAATCAGTATTTCATTCGTCATAACAATCGCCAACGTTCTTTTTAATAATACATACATATGGTTTATCTTAATTATAGTCTATATAGTAATTAGATTGTCTTATAATGTCCCTGAAGAAAGAAAATACAAAGCAAAACAAAACCGCAATCATACCGTATTCTATAATCATCTATGTAATTGTCTGTGATGGGTAACTTGTATGAGTGACTGGTTCGTTGATCTTTGATTTTGGCTCTTCAGTAAGTGCTAATTTACCCCCGCATTTTTCATTGACCTCGGTTGCCCATTCGTCCAAATCTGCCATGTTGAAGCAATCCCTTATTATTACCGATCTTAAAACCGGAAACGAAGCCGATGTCAATTCCTTAGCCATGTCATTAATTACATTGTAACACCAATCAAATACTATCACTTCAATGCTCGTACACTTTTGTAAAGCTCCAAATGGCTTTTCGTATGTCGCAAAATTAATACTACGAAACTCCATTAGTCTTAATGTCTTTGACAGTGACATCATGCCAGCATTAATTACAGCAAAAAATCTATTAAGTCCTGGCGGTGGTTGCACAATCAATTCAGCTACTTCATTCTGTTCAAGCATTACAGCAAACGGACGATGTTCATCGTCAGCTCCTCTGTCTTTCATCCATGCAGTAAATATTAGTTCTATTCTTTTCTAATTAGTTAATAGGAGACAGATTAATTAATACAATCCCTAACGAAAACACAACAAAATTTTTTTCTAAATAAAAAAATAAACTCATTTTGTACAAACGTCTCTTCAAACAACGTTTGTACGGGTCTCACATACCAAATTTTTAAAAGATCCAGGTAATTTTTCATGAAATTTAACAAAAAACGCTGGTGTTCTAATATGCAGCTTCTTTGTTTTTACTAGCAATGGAGAAACTTCGGAATCGAGAAGAATCATAGCATCGTCTTCGCTACAATGGAATTCTGACCCCTCACCGTAAGATTCCCATCGAACAATCAATGTCCTGACTTGTACGTGAGAACGAGCATAAACTCTTAATATCGCATGAACCAATCGCCTTCGCACTGTCCTCATTTTGACATCATCAATTTCCGGCTGCGATTTTATCCATCTCGTAACCAGATAGAACAATTTAAAATAGTTCAATGTTTCTAAATATGCAGGGTAGTCAAACATAGGCTTCCGATTGCTACACGGTAACTCATATCAATGTTCTGTCTATCTTCTTCAGTAAGATAACATTCTATCAATATATCTATTTTCCTTAAGCTTGTGAAAGGGTTTGCCCAACTCATACGAGCAATGACCGCGGCCCAAGCTTTACATACTAAAAGGCATGAACCCAAATGTTTAGAGGGTAGAGAACTGAAGACTTGACATAGAATTTCTCCAGACAGCTTCATTTCCAAAGGAGAAGTTTTCTTAGCTCCGGGTATTTATATAAAATTTTTGCATTGCGTGAACTATGTACGCTCATGTCACACCGACAATCAACACCCCGAAAAAGGAAGGATGCCATACAGTGCAGTGACCTAAGTGCAGAGTAAATACTTAATAGTCTTATAATCTCGGGACCAAACCAGAGTAATTGTCGGCGAAATGAACCTAACACGCCAAACGTTTCAGTTAGTGTTAGAAGGGGATCCGTTCATTTCCGACAATCACTTCCCCGACAATCACTTCCTCGACAATCACTTCTCCGACAATTAACTACCAAAAAAGGATAATTTCGAAATAATGTTGGTGGGGAAGAGAATGATTGTCGGAGACCGTTAAAAGTATCTCACATACGTAGAAGAGCTTGCTGACAAATCAAGAACTTATTTTCTGTCCTAGCCATTTTCCCAGAACTGATATTTCTCTTGCTTGTTTTGCCCTGTCATATAAACAAACAAAATGAATTTATTTGTAAATATCGTATATCGCTTTTCCTCTTAAAGAAACGGGTATAATCATCCAGTAGTATTTTTTAGTGTTTTGTTATTGCAAACATATTTCAATTAGGGAATTTGTAAGAATTCCTTTTGACATTCAAGTATTTCATTCGAATCAACTTTCTTAGAGCAAAAACCAAAAAGTGAAAAGTCAAACTCACTTTTGTTAATTCCAAATGCTCTCACTTAATTGGTCTTACATTTAGCATTAGTGTTGTATTAGATGCTGTAATATTTGTCAGGCTTACTGTTGCTTACGTGTGTACAATGCCGCCGGTGTTCGACCATTCGGAACAATGTGCAGATAATTCCGTCGCGAACATGTTGTGGTTGAATAACGAAGAAGGATCTTCCCGAAGATTAAGCACGCCGAGTGTGGGTGGCGTATCTGTGATCGGAGCAAGAATGATGATGCTTACTTTTGCCAACTGCAGAACATCGCTTTACAAATATTTATACGATAACAGCGAAGCTGTCGCTAAGAAGATTGTTTATGCAAAATGGTCCAGACGCACTATAACTATTGGTCTTACCATCTCCTGCATCTTTTACAATGGCTCGTGAAATAGTGTACGCGATTGTTCAGGACGGAAAAAAGTATTTCAGAAGTATGTACAGCATAACGAACAACAAAGACCTACATACAGTATCAACTTGTAGAAAACTCATAATACATTTACGAAAATTTGGGCCGAAATTGTCAAAAACAATAAATTGTTTCATATTTCTAGTGAAATAAGTTAATCACCCCATATAATTTACAAATTTATAAAGTCGTATAAATCTGTTTGATATTGCACCGCACCGAAGTAGATAGAGATGAGATCTTGTGTCTCAACGTCCTAATATCTCTCTCCATTAAAAGATTATCCACTTCCGCTAAGGAATATCTAAAAATTCCTTTGGGCTCTATTTTTCGGAATAACGGTATAAAAGTTTACTATTTTATTCTTATTACAGTGGACCCTCCCTAAGTGCAGCACCGACGGCCAAATCAGACACGACATGCATTTATAGAGAGTGGAATATTCAATGGTCTTATAACTCGGAACCACACCAGAGCCTGCATTTAGGGAGGGAAAATATAGTGCTTGCACTACGAGAAGCTGCACTTGGAGAAGCTGCACTTGGAGAGTCCACTGTACTATGCCAGGATTTTTGTTCGGAGGCAAGAGAAGTTCGTTGAACGGAGACTCAGTAAAACACTGCCAATAACAAATAATAACAATCCATTTAAAATAGAGATTAGATATTGTCCCATTTTCGTACCATTGTGTGTGCCTTAAAGGCTGATTATATAAATACACTAACTACATTTGGCGACTAAATTGTACGAATTTGTAAGCAAAATTTAGCTAATCCTGTCTGTATCACGTGATTCGAGATGTCTATTGATGCAGGGCGATAGCGTCTCAAGTTTTCTTTCAAATCACGCAGTCGGTTTAGTACATATATATTAATATGTACAAGCACTCCACACAAAAAAGACCACAAACCGCCAACTACCCATTTATCCCTCGCATCCAAATCACGCGGATAACCGATGATCTACGTATTAGTATGCCATTAAATTACCCTAAGCCTTGCATGCAAATAGCAAGAAAAACGCGATGCTCTTTTTCAACTGCATAAAAAATTTTACAGAAACTTATTCACATTAATAATAGTATGACTTATTAAATTACTCATAAATTGACGGTCATTCATTGATTTGCATACGTTTTGACCCTCGCGATATAGATTTCTATTTCTCACTAGCCTCTCCTAACCCATAACAGAAGATCCGAAATCAACGACTCTCTAAGCTTTATTCTATATAATTTACCTTGCCGCTATCGTATAAATTATTGCGGTCTACTCTTGTAAGCTTCCATTGCCTTCCGCTGCCAATAGTACTCTCAGCTTATCCTTAAACTCACAATACTCTAGATAAGCCCCTTTTAAATGTCTTTCTCCGCTGTAAGGATCAAATGCCCGTCTAGCATGTAATATTCTTCTATTAGCCATGATTACTAGTTCACCGGGGTTTAATCTTAGTTCGAATTGCAATCTAGGGTCTTCAATGCAGTCAGCAAATTGCTGGTACGCTTTGTAAAATAACATTGCTTTATCGTCGTCATCGTCGTCGTCGTCATTGTCCATGTCAGGTGCAAAGGCCTCAATAGGCCCTTGAAATGGCGGAGCATAGCTCACTGTTAATGTATTGTTGTGTAAATCTTCGACTATTGCCGGGCGATTAAAGTGTACATGATGGCCGTCGTTTACATAATGAAAAGTAAGTGGCGTCTGTTTGAGGAGTTGATAGGCATCTGGATGTCTTTGTCGCAAATTATATACCGCGGCAAGAGAGTCAGCAAAGATGCTCCGACCTCCTGTCACGGTGTTTTGCAGACAATGAAGAAATTGTAGGCCTGGTGGAGCTTCGGTGTATCTGATTTGTTGTAGACGGGAACGGGTCAAAAACAGCGTTTGCGTTACGTTTGGTAATCATAATCAAAAATACTTACAACAAGTCCATATGCAAACCCAACTCCAGATTCGTATAGGCAATATTCTTGGCACCGGGCACGGACTTTACGTCCCATGTAGGACCGTAGAATGTGTTTTTCAAAGATCCAATTCGTGTTACTATTTTTACAATCTCTTGATCTTTGGTGGGAACATTATACAGAAATGCCAGTCCATACGACCACAATTGTTTCAAAACAGCCAACAGCGTCTTGTCTGAATTCATATATTCGTGACAGTCGACCCATATATTCTTCTCTTCCATCAAAGCACCATCCCATACGACTTGGGTTGAATCATTGCGTCTTTTTGAAATTGTCGCATCCCTGGAAGAGTAATGTTTTAAGAATGAAAACTCGTATGTACTCTGGTGAGGCAACTCATCATCGCTCTGTTTCCGTAATGGTTTATCCCAAACGATTGTAATTTCATCGTCTGTCGTGGTCATTGACAATGGTTTGATGTCGAGTGGAACGTCAGCACTGGGATGGAGTTTCTGTTTGTTGTCGGGATGCATGCATTCTGAACATTGGCAATTATCTCTAAGCCAGATGTAACTGTATCGAGTCTTTATGTTGGGCCATTTGACTATTAGATTGTTTAATGATTGGTCTACTTTGATAGGTCCGTTTGATGAAATAGAAGAGGTGGTCGATAGGTTACGAATCTTTAACGAGATCAAGTCTTCTTTCCTATGAATAGCGTAAGCGATGCTGGATCTTAAACACGAGCGTGAGCAGAGGATATTGCTAAATCCCAGCTGAGATTTGACTTGACGAATGACGTTCATAACGACAGATGAAGTTAATAAATCAGATATTTGCCAATGCTATTATTGGTTGGAGTAATAAACAGTATTACCTGGAGATTCGACCTCCCATCAAGGACCAAGCAAAAAAGGTGACTGACTGTATAGAAGGTTTGCATATGGTCATGTGATTAAAATTATAGTCGACAGTTACACGATCAGGAGTGACATTTCAATGCTCTTAGTTGTATAAAGATTAACTAAGTAGCTATTGGATGTTTTAATTATTATCTCACTGCTTATGTACAAAATTGTGGTTCTCGAAAGTGTTACATAGATATGATGTAATAGGTAATAGCGTTACTATCTCTTACGGTGTATATTTGTGGCTTATAATATAATATGGGCTTTATGAGGTGCTTACCGCTCGCTGACTTTCTATTATTCGCTACGATATAATGCGTTTACCTATATTATGTTTATTATTGGCTCTGTTGTTATACAAGAATTATGACTGTACAGTCAACTGCCGATAATTCGACCGCTGGTTACAGAACATTTTTTGACATTTATTATTATTTCTATTGTAATTAA
>CAJVPI010001467.1:0-12585 GCA_910592345.1 Paraglomus brasilianum
AACGTCATCAGTCACACTGGTCAATTTTACAGCCACATCATAATCAGCCTCTCATTATGTCACATAATAGAATGTTCACTTTGTCTGGTTTTGTTGCAGTCTGCCCCAGATTAAAAAGAATTGATTTTAATGTTAATGGGAACTTTGGTCTGAAAGTATTGTAGCACTATGGTAGACCCTTTTTGTTATTACAAACGAGTAATAATATTTTTTATATTTATGCATCTCTATGTATTAACAAGCTATATTTAAACCAATGATTAATGGAAAATAATATTAACCTATTTCAAATATAAAACTAGATCATGTATTGCGTGTACAGAAATATTGTCTTCTCTAGCCAAGAGAAATAATTAAATATAAATTTGCCATTGAGAGGTTGGGTTCTATAGGACAAGGCTATTAATATCACAAATATAAAGATAACTCAGACAAGGATTGGCGAACGGTATTGCAATACGTGTACAGCATGCTAAATTTGCACATCAAAGAGTTTCACATTGGAAATTTAAAACTGTATCACAACCATAACTATATTTTGTAATATTTACATCATCTGTCTAAATAAAACATTGAACGCGATTATATCTGATCCGTGGTTTCCGAAACACAATAACGGAAATGAGATATACACTTGATCGTTCGCGGTTTTTGTTTATAGTTTATATCTGATTGAATAAGCTTTGATTTAATGATTCTTTACATCTTTATATTGGCCAACTAATTTGAATAGTTCTTTCGCGTGAAATTTGTTGTCTTGAAAAATTATGTATTAATTTAGCACAGTCATGACTAGCCACGTTATAGACAAGCACATAATAAATTTTAATATTTAAACTCTATGCCTCTCTACAGACAACGTCAACGTTGCTCGAACATGACCAGGCTTGGAATAAGTATGATACAATTGATACAAATAAAATACGACCATTAACTTGGAGGAGGAGGAGGAGCATAGTATTTACATGATGTTTCATGAAACTCATTTCCATCCTGCAAAATCTTCTTATAGTCTGCAAAACACTTCCAACAGAATTCGTGTTTGCAAGAGGGCACAGTGCAAGTCATGTGATCACATCCGCCATTCTTTTGAATGCGGGTACCACACTTGGGGCACGATTTTGTCTTGTTACTGAGGAATGTCTTTGTTGCCTGCTCAGCTTTGGCAAGCTTTCTTAGTCTATCCTCTTCCTGTTTCTTTATTTTTGCCAACTGTTTGCGTGTGAGAGTAGGTTGGGCTGGTTGAGGCTCAATTGCTTCTGGGGGGATAGGATCGCATTGTAGACAGCGGGTCGAATTTTGTGGAATTGGCAAATCGTGAGTTACGCAAGATTTAGCGTTACAAGCCTGGCATGTCATTATTGGAGCGAGTTCTATCGTTGCAAGCGAAAAAATGTGAGAAATGTGAGAAATGTGAGAAATGAGAAATGTGGGAAAACCAACGATGAAAAAGAATGCTAATAACGAAATAATGCAAACTATATGATATTTACCTCCGTCACTGTGTATTTGTCCTGATTGGCAGTCGGGGTTTTTACACCAGTAGAAATCAGGTATCGCAGCAAGAGCGTAAGTGGTCTTGAGCTGATCAAGTCTATGAACAAGAAAACCCCCCATAAAATTAGTCAGTCGTATAAATCTCTTTTCCCTACTCTTTCCCCAATAAATCAAATACTTACCTTTTGAATACATCGTCAGTAGCAAACTCTTTTAAGTTGTGGTGATCCATTATTCCCTGACAAGTTTTCGTTCCATCAAGGCCAGGACACTTGATTTCTGTCTTTCCTTTGTCGTACACCTCATGTCTGATGTGTAGTTCGATGCAACGCAAACATACAGAAGCGGCATGTGCGCACTTTTCTGTTATTGGTTTAAATTCCGTTAATTCTTTCTCAGAACAGCATATTTCACACTCTCTCAATTCAGTTATAGGGCGTGGTCTCCGACGACGTTCCTTCTTGGTATCGCCACCGATACGTCCCTTGGTATCGTCACCGTAACGATCCTTCTTGTCTTCAGGATAACGTTCCTGCCTGGTGTCGTCAGGGTAACGTTCCTGTCTGATGCCGTTTCCACCGCTATGGGAGAATGCGATCTCTGAATATGGTGGTGGTGGCTCGATGTTGTAGTCATGGTCTATAATTGGGTTAGGAACTGGGAAAGGCATTGCACTTGTTCCTGTTGAGCTAATTGATGGATTATTGTAAGAAGTTTGGGGATCGGGGTAGGGAGAATAAGAAAAGTCGGAGGAATCTAATGAGGGATATGGTCCGTAGGATTTCGTTTTCGATGAAGTCTTTGTTGGATTGTATGCAGATTCAGGACTATAATAAGTGTTATTGGTTTCATAACTGTCCTCAGCGGTTTTCAGTTGTTTATCATCATTATCACGATCACCATCATTATCGTACAGACGGGTGGATGGCTTTTCAGGTGCAACATACACATCCTTTACTACTACCATGCCCGTATTTCTGTATCCCTCTGCAGAGATCTTCTTTGACTCGTCATGAAAACCATAACTAGTTCCAGAACGTAGATGAGAATTGTCGATATCTGCGGATAACTTTTTCGACATGTCCTCAAAGTAATCGTAAGTAGTTCTAGGGCGTGGACTGTCGCCATCTGTGGATATCTTTTTCACGCTGTCATAGAAATCGTAAGCAGTTCTAGGGCGTGAATAAGAACCATTGACATCTGCGGATAACTTATTCGAGTCATCGTAGCAATCATCATCATAATCAGTTCTACTACGAGAATGGGAACCTTTTTCTTTCGAATGCTTCCTTGTAGCTGATTTGGAGCGCACATGGCGGGTAGGAGCATTCCTCCTCGAATGCACTCGATGTGCTGCTGGAGTGAAACCGTCGTCGTCGTCGTCTTCATCGGTCAAACCGGCCGTCCAACTAAATGGATCCTTCTTGGGGCCTTCATATGCGAAGCTAGACATGCTGTAGGAAAAAGTGTAGTCACTTTGTGGAGGGGGTGGGTGAGGTTCAAAGGCTGGTAAGGTTGCAATAGTAGTATTGTCTTTATAGTCGTCCTTCTTGTCTATAATTGATTGGGTAAGGCCCTTAACCGAGAATTTCATTATGCTTTATTTAGACAAACTTAATTACGTTCGTCTGACCATATTATCTAGCAGCTCTTAACCTACCTATTTATAATTTAATTCGCCCGGAGTAACACTCCGGTTCGTAGCCATTGTATACGTTGTATGCGTACAACCCCAAATCGACTAAATAATGGGCAACAATTTATAAATGCTGCATCACGTTCATGCGATTGGTTAATCGATTCTGGCGTAGCTAATGAACTCTGAAATCTTTGAAACAAATCATCATGCATCGTACCCGCTTAATTATTCCTAGGATTCTTCTTCGACATGCCTCAACAACGTCATCGGGCACGCCTGCGGAATTTAGGATATTTGATCGTGCTGCAAAACAACGACAGCGAGACCGTGCTGCAGCAGACGAGGAGAACAGCAGGGTGGCCGATTATTTAAAGGACGAAGTTGCCGAAAGAGTTGTCGACAGACTATTGGTTGGTATCGAAAGAACGTTTTGAGAGGTAGTTTTGTTGAGAGCGAATCAGCTCGCTATATGTATATATGCATTCGGTAATAGACACCAATTTGTAGGATGTAAAACGCAAGTTTAATACAATAGTCGATTTGGGAAGCGGTTGCGGGCACATTGAAAAGTTCATAGAGAAAGACGTGGCACAAAAGATAATCATGTGCGATATTTCAAGTATGTTAGAATGTTAGAACTCGAGTCTTCTGATCCGAATTTGCATTCATTTACTATATATGTATACATATATATCAAATGAAATTGCTTTAGGAAAGATGTTAGAACGGGACAAAGATATCAAATACAATGGTATGTAAATGGCCCTCGTGACCCATATGCTGTGCTGTAATGGTGGATAATTGAATTTACTGATTTTGGTTACAGTCGAGGTCGAACGAAGAGTAGTTGATGAGGAGTTTTTACCATTCGAGGAAGATTCCTTGGATGCTGTCGTTAGCAGTATGTCTTTACATTGGGTTAATGATTTGCCAGGTGCACAAATTTATCCTTTTTGAATGATTGATTATCTCACGGGTTTATTTTCTAGCATTTGTAGTTCCTAAAAAGCAATTGTAACATTTCGCGGTTCGATACAGGTGCATTAATTCAGATCAGACGTTCCTTGAAACCAGATAGCCCATTTATTTGTGCCATACTTGGAGGAGATACGCTATTTGAACTACGGTAGTGTATCAAATAGTGACCTATTTTTGCTTATTTCTGCACCGTACAGGCTCGTGATACGCAAATGTAAATGAACATGAATCGACTAATCGCGACCAACACCATCACAACTTAGCACATCACTCCAATTGACAGAACAAGAGCGCGAAGGAGGACTCTCACCGCGTGTATCTCCAATGACAAGTAATTACCTCGAATGCCTTTTTCATTTCCCGGTGGTTGGACTCGCACATAATTTTCCCCTCGTTTTTTTCAGCCGTACGAGATGTAGGATCCCTTCTTTCTCGCGCAGGATTCAACCTGACGACCATCGATGTCGATGACATTGTCGTTAATTATCCGTCCATGTTTGAATTGATAACGGATTTGAGGAGCATGGGGGAAAGTAACGCTGTCATTGCAAGGTATTTATATGTCTTATATATATATCGAGCAGTTTTTCTTGTGATGAACGTATCTCCATTCCAATATAAATTCGTCATCTATCTATCAGACGCCCCTACTTGACACGCGATAATCTTATCGCAGCATCGGCGGTCTATAAAGAACTCTACGGTGACTCTGATGGAAACATTTCCGCGACATTCCAAGTAATATACATGATCGGTTGGAAGCCACACACTACTCAGCCTAGACCTATGCCGCGCGGATCGGCCAAGGTCTCAATGAAAGAGACATTCGAAAAAGACGAGAGTAAAGATTGAATTGGAGACTATACAACTTTATGATCTTGTTAACGTTTGAAACCGTTCAAGTTGAAATAGCACAAGAGGGAAAATGCTTAGTTTCCATTATAAATATTGTCTGCGTTGGGCTTTCTGGCAGTGGTAATGGAAACTTTGTTTTCGAAGGATATGATATGCTTACTATTACGTGGTGTGAACGTTGAACCAGCGCGTTTATAATCTCTAACTCACGTCCAATGCTCACCTGCCACATAACGCATGTCATACATTCCTTAATGGCATATTATATAATTGCTCTCATGACCGGTAGAAATAAGAATTTCCTTTTTCTTCCAACCACTTGTGAATAGAAAGTTGGCTAAGAATAGCTTTTGGACAGAAACGGTGACAAAGACTTTGGGTCTCAATTCTGAATAGAAATTTGGCTAAGAATAATTCCACTTTTGGACAGTGACGGTGACAAAGACTTTGTCTGTCATGAACAAGGGTTGTGTATAGACACACCAAACGTAAAAATTAAATTCCAGGCGAAAAAAAAAAAGTAATCTTAATTCGAGATTTGTTTTCAAGAGTAATGCGACACTTTATGCTAAAAGAAAGCAGTGACAGCTGTTCAAAGTAAAGTTAAGGGTGAATCATCTCGTCTGTTCAAAAGTGGGGAAGGCAAGTAAAGTTTGAATTATCTCGTTCGAGACCAGATTTGGGGAAAGCAAAATAATTCAAGAGTGAATTGTCTCGTTCGAGACCAAGCTATTGCATGGGATGTGGCCAAAGCAAATCTTGTTCGATGGGGGACAGTGCGTAGGAAGTGCGTTTATTGACCATTTTATGTAAACTGTTGATTGTAATCGACCACAACACAAATATAAATAAAACGATATTCTGTGGACCCGTTTCTGTAACTGTTACGCGATCTTCCGATATAATTACTTAAACATATTCATTTATATTTATAATTTAGTTCGTTATCTAATTCAGAGATAAGGGGGAGGGGAAAGTTCGGATAGAAAAACTAGAGTGTTATTCATGCCAATCTAATTCTCAAACACCGTTCAACGTTTCATCGGGGTGTTTGAATGTGCAGTAAATTTCAAATCCAACTGCAAGTTTAGTTGACTCTTCTAAAAGTGTAATGTAGATAAGAAGGACGTAGTATGCAGGATATTTGGAAATGTACATCAAATTTAATATTTAATGACTTGCATGGTTTGTTTGTTTGTTTGTTTGTTGATAGGTTTATTTATATTATGTTCACGTTCGTCCGACGTTCAATCGTGGAAAATCTAGAGACCAAAGTTGTCTCTTCTAACATGCAAGATAATGCTTTACAGTAGCAAGCCACGGAAGCATCTGTAAGCATTCTTGTGTAAATTAAATGTGCGCTTAACCGTTTATCCGCTTATGACATAGAGGGGGGGAGAGGGGTGTGGGGATGAATCTGGGGATGAATCTGGGGATGAATCTTAACGTTAATTCATGACAAAAGTAATAGAAATAGTGATTGTTTATTTCGCTCAAAGTTTGTGCACAGATCAATAGGAAACGATATTTTGATTACGTGACTGCATTTCATTTCGACGGGAAAAAAGTATAAAGCGTCCCTCTCCTGTTTCTCTTTTAATGATCTGCGTTTTACGCTAGTGAGTGAGAGAGAGTTGCATGAAAGTGTGCGACCCGACGTGATCGCCCAGTGAATCATCATCATCAACATACATATAGTACGAAGCTTTTTTTTTTTTTACATTTGTTTGTCTGACGATCCTCAATTTATTCTTTTTGTAATAACCAAAATGACATTTCCCGCGCATTAGATAATCGATCAGGGGATAATGAGGTGGTTATATGAAGTGAGTGGCACGAGTTGGTCATTTGCATTACAGCATTAGTATTAGGAGAGATGTCAATATTAAATAATTAAATAAATAATTAGATAAATAATAACAATATTAATAATACAATACAATAGCCCCCAAAAACGATAACAGCAACAACCATGCTACCATTTATATTTTCAATCTTTGATTAGTTCATTAACTTCCCCTGCTTACTTCCATAAGCAGCCTTCTTGCATTTTGTATTCCCATTCGCCGTAACCTAAAAATGCTCATATCTCTAGAAATTCCCTGGCCAATAACATCTCGTTATTATGCCACAATTATAATTTGATTGTTATTCCCCTTCCTGCTAGGGCACTCGCACTTTAAGCAACACACATTAACATGCCCAAAAGTACGAAATTTTGTAACAAATAAATACACCCACAATACACCCACAATACACCCACAACACACCCACAACACATCCATGCTCTTCTTTTTCATTCGTTACAAGCCATTGGGTGTGCATTGACGCCCTCTCTCTTATTTGTAATGAATGGAAAATAACAACGCATGGTCCCCCCATTGTTACGTGACCAGCAGGTGGTGATAGCAGTACCACTAATAGAATCGCTCGGCTGATTAGAGCAGGGCTACTGTTTAGAGTTTTTGGTTGCAAATGGTCACAGGATCGAATGAAGACTAGTTAATATGGTATTTGGGGCCAAGACAGATGATGAGAAATTAATAATTGTCCCCACAACGTTTTACGGTCCAATAACATTCCCAAGTTAATAACCTAAACCATTATCTTTTTTTGCACAAAGATCTTAATACATAACAAATTTCGTACTATTATAACAGTTCGGCAGACTGCGCCGTTTTCACCCATACCGTTCGGACTCTAGCGAAAGAGAGAGAGAGATTGTCATTATCATTATAATCCTTGCTATCTCTGCTGCATATATAACGTTACCCATCTCCATTTTCTAATTTCCGTCGGCCAGTACGATCGAGTCGGTATGGATGGGGTTTTCGGTTAGGAAGAAAACAAGTTTGATGTGATTTAATCTAATAAAATAAGAATTAATCATGATGCGAGAAAATCATATGGTTTTTAGTTTAATTTAATTTATTTTACTTTTACTTTATTTATTTTATTCTACTTGTTCTTGTTCTTGTTTTATATTTCTTTAAAGTTTATGCGAGGAGGGGGGAAAAAAAAAAGCCATCGAACGAATAATGCGAGATAAAGAAAAGGGACAGACGGGAAAGTAGGACCCGATATTTTTTTTATGATCCCAAACGTTCGTAACCGACATTTTCCTGATTCCGAGCAATACCATTTGTCCATTCGCCAATGGCTAGTTGGCAAAGTACCAATTAATCGCCATCAGGCTCCAAATTCAGTAAAACTGTTTGATTCGAGAAGATGGGCTGTTCTACTAAAGGAGATTCAATGAACACCAAAATAATCAACAGCAAAATATTTGTTATCATCAAGTAATTTATTCATTTTTATTTTTTATTTTTAAATAAACTCTTGTTACATAATACAATGGTGTATGTAATGTTATTACCTAACGATAGTATATATTTTATGTCACACCATTCATTCAACAAATTTGACTATTCTGTATTTATTCAGTTTTCGCTCATCAGGATTCGAGATCTTAGACCACAACACCTTAATTCCGTTAGGTTTAGGGTGATCGAGTGCGTACGAACGACGGGGGAAGGCAAGTCTATTGCTTTTGGCTGTCGGCATCTATCCAAATATAGTCAGTTTGTTTGGATTATTTATTAAATTGAGCGTATATTTTAAATTTTCCTACATGTCGTTAAATACCCACACGCATATATCTTATCTCGTCCCCCACTTGTCTGAACTTGCCCACTCTCCCTCAGCCCCTCTTTATCCACCCCCAACTTGTTACTTTCCTTCTTTTCTATTACTATCTTAACCCACCCCCTTCAAAACCACTTAAATACTGTCATTCCCTCCTTTATATCACATTCTCCTCTTTCGTCTTTCTCTACTCTCAACTCCGATAACAATAGAACCAACTCCCCGACCACACCCCCCCGCGTCCGCCCCCACCACACACCCCCCTCCTTACCTTCTCACACAAACACTGCGCGCATAGCCTCACATATAACACAATCAAAATAAATACGTAGAGTCTCCTCCCTACTTTACCAACAGAGAGACGGAAATACGATTATCGTCATTACCTACCTATTCACGATTGGACATTTACTTACAAGTGTTTTCCGCAACTCACACTCTCCCTCTTCCCCTTCCATTTAAAAAAGAATAATGTATACATACTCCATGAACCGACTCCCACCAGAGCTTCTCATCACAATCTTCCAGACCTTTCATAACGACCAAAACACTCTTTCTGCTCTAACCCTTACCTGCCGACGTATACGTCTGTTTACCCTTCCTTTGCTCTATCTACGACCACGCATTTCCTCTATCTCTGCCTTTCACTCCTTTCTTTCCATACCTGCTTCTTCCGGAGCGTTAGTGCGCGAGATAGACCTATCACACATCAAACCTCGCTGGAGATACATCACAGACAATGATATCGGAATGTTGGTAATGTTATGTCCCAACCTGATCTCGCTGGATATCAATACGTGCTTGAGGTTAACCGATTGGTCTTTAAGAATGATAGCAGAGAGAATAGGGCACAAGTTGCTGCGGTTGAATATATCGCATTGCAAAAGATTTAGTCAGAGTGCTCTTGTCGAATTAGCAAGCGTTTGTGAAAATCTGGATAGTCTGGACTTTAGTTATACAGAGATCAGCGAAAGTGCTCTGGGGGAGATCGAACAGACTTGTAAGAGTATTAAATGGTTAAATTTGAAGTATTGTGAATGGGTCATCGAGGGATTTGTCGGGTTGGAGGGAGGGGCCAAGAATCAGGTTTGATGAGAGGAAACAAAAGATTATGTTGTGTTGTGTTGTGTGTGTAGTTGTAGGTTGGTTGGTCGATCTGTCTGGCGAGACTGAAAAAAGCCGGTCACTACCCGACGATAGATCGAGACAGAAAGAGAGAGAGAGACATTATGAAGAGAATTTGGGGTGCGCGTTCTTGTAGTATTGTGGCTGCCAAGGAGGAGTGTGTGACAACCGGACATGGTATTTATCGATAGGCGACGAGAACGTAGCAACTGAGTTTTTGGTTTGATATAATGTCAATTGCATTATAAAATAAGCGGATAATGTCATGAAAACCAATGCTTATAGCGCATAGACTTGGTTATTCAGTTCAAGCTATTTTTTTTTCCTCTATTTTTTACCTATCCAATACCTACTCACATACAATCAAATTTTACACTCTTTTTTTTTTTTTACAATCTTCAATCCTTTCACTCCTTCATCATTACTCTCGTAGAATTTCCCTTCTCTATATCCGAATTCCCACAATCCCTTTTCTCACACCCATCGAACATTGGATCTTTTTGCGAGAACCTTTTGTATTCATTTTGTCACTTTCATAGACTTTTTATTTTTTCATAGATCAAACTTGAACATCTTCATTCACTTGCATGCGTACGAATCGTGTCTTTTACTTTTTCCGCGATATTACGCTCTTGTGATTTTTCACATATTTGACGAAATGTACAATAGAACATGTTTTTTTTCCAACTTTGCATCCCTTTATGTCAATAATTTTGTTTTTACAAACTTTCTTGTCAATAATTTTTGTTCACGTAATAGATTTTGTTAATGTAGGTTTAAAGTTTCGATTTTGCTAACAAATTGAAAAGCTAGAATGTTGATATTTTAACAACGAAACGAACGGAACAATTGATTTAGTATTGCTTGTACATTTGCATCTGCATTGTAAGTAATATAATAAAAATTGTAAAGTTACGCATGTTAGAGCGTAGCGACCAACAGTGATCAAAGTTACACAATGACATATATAGTAACTGTGTCTCTATAATAAGTCTTCATTATCGGCATCACAATAAGACATGCCAGGGTATTATCTATATCTGCACGATTACTATTAATTAGGTCGGCGATTCAATTGTACGCCACAGTAACGGAAAGATCAGAACAGCAAGAGATGAAAAACTGATCATTGATTTGTAAGCCGTCAATGAAAACATTGTCTGTCTGTCTAAATGGCGCCAGTTTAAAAGAGTCGCATACCAAACATGGATGTGTATATTTAACAACGTTAAACCATTAGACATTGGTATTAGTAAAATGGCATTCTTAATTAAATAAGACTCGGTTTGATAAGCATTAAATGATTGGTTGATGTTAAAGTCCCAAAGAAAGAGGCCTTTTGATAAACCTTAAATAGGTAATGAGTGGCGGTAGTACTTTAAGATATCTGCATTCTCATCAAATTCGGAGAATAAAATGCCTATTTTCTGTTAGAAACAATCATCATTGGGACTGTGTAGGCGGACTGATCTTACAAGAACAATGCCTAATCAAGATTACAGCAAACACAAAACAGTACAATAGCGAAAAGTATTGATCGAAAATAGATAAAAGGCTGAAAAAACTTTGGCTTTCATATCACAGGAACACAAAGACAATTATACGCTTATGAATGCAATTGTGGTAACTATGGTTGGTTTGTGATAATAGTGAGGTCTGAGGGAAACAGTGGTATTTATTTAGTCCTTTTGGCCGAAAATATTAACATTGCCCCGTCGTGACATTATTCTTCGAAAAAGTATTATTATTGATAGTTCGTTGTACAATGAAAATAAACTATACCATTTAGCTTTATTTACCTCGAGAGAAAAGGTTGCAGCAAATGACGTTTCTTTGTGTATCTGTAAATGAACAGATTACCTTTCTGGGCCGAATTAAAAATTTTGCATTCTCAGACAAGGGTTTACTGAATGAGAGCAGCATAACAGCGGCCGAATTACGTGAATAACGAAATGATAAGTTAAAAGTCCTGTTTCTATTATGTAATGGATGGCCGAAATAATTTACAATAATCGTAATAGTAATCCTTATGCAGATCACTTCTACGTATTTCGTTAATGCCTTATCCAAAAAACTCGACCTATTTGCAATTTTTAAGAGAACAAGTTAATCTAGATAAAAGTCTTCTCATTACTGCGGTTATACATTTATACAACGTTACGATTGTGCATCGAAAACAAAATCGATTATTCGAACAGTTTATTTTCAGTAGGTAAAGTACAATCCCGCTGATCCGACGCTTGCAAGAATTGGTAATTTCTTGACAAAGTTAGTCCGTAAAACGGTTTGTTTAAAAGTTTGTAAGAAATCAAATACTTCAATTCTTCGTTATCCGTTTACAGTTGTTCTGTGATTTATTACGACGGTTTGAAATGTAACATGGGTTCTCTGTGACTTCATACCTGTTTAGCGCTTTGTGTATCTGCTCACTGCCCGGGTGATGATGTGTGCCAGCGTCCAGTTCGCTTTTTTAACATATACAGGGGAGGGGGCTAAAAGTATTGCACACTTTTATATTTAAAGTTTTTTTATTAAACCCCCAAAAAACTTTATTTACTTAAAGCAAACGTATTTCCTCCATTTGCAGTTGAACCCGGTTGGGCATAGATAATATCAAATTACAATATGCTTTTTGCGGAAACGCATTCCATTCTTCTCCTACTGCTTTCTCAAGTTCGTGAACATTTGAAGACTGAGGATTACGTTTTCTCAGCGCCCGCTATCGAAAAAAAAGTATATTAATCCGACTATATGACTTTTTTCCAGTCTGTAATGTCGTGCCGACTACTGCGGGAGAGCAGAAAGTAATCGACACTTGGGATTTAACTAGTCTCGACGGAGCGTGG
>CAJVPI010001468.1:0-12568 GCA_910592345.1 Paraglomus brasilianum
AATGAATCATTAACAATGTATTTCAGAGTATAAAGAACTACTCATTTATTTACAATAAAGGAATCGAGAGTAATTAGCATGCTAAACATGCACTTATTGACTGACTTTCTACCTAACTGAAATCTACGCTACTTATTATCTTTCGAGCGGACTAATTGATCTATTCTTAGCAGCTAATTCTACTATTCCATCGAATTCTTTAGTATTCGTTTAGAATGTACTGAAGCGTTGCTGTTCTATTGCATCACTATTTCATCACTATTTCATCACTAGTACTGTACTACTTCTCGTATTACCAATAGTGAAATGTTCGTGCTACTGGCAAGTACTCCGCCCCTACTCCCGAAATCCGCAGTCGGAGAAACGCAGAAATAAAGGAGAGAATACGTCATTGATTTGCACGAAAAGTTGAAGAGCAATTAAAGTTATAAGCGCGTAAAATGATAACACAACAATCAAGTTTTTGTTTTTATTTTACATGATGCACAAACTGTGGTGAACCATTTTGTCATTTTTTTTGCACACCACTGTATATGGAATCTTCCTTAAATATGGCAACAATTTACGTTTTTGACATAATGATGACATTATGAAATTTTTATTCCAGGGAAGGCAATTGTCAACAACATAGAGACAAATAACATGGTAGTTCTCTTTATCTGGTCTTTGTTTATAGATATTTTAGATTGTCCATGTTGCTTTCTCTTTTTGTTAATAATAGCTTGTTTCCTCTCTTTATCTTGTAATGTTGCAATGAGAGCTTGAAAGAATTCACAAAGCATGCTGGGTAATGCATTAGAATACTCTTTATATGTACTAGGTTCTTCTAGCTGTTTTGCTTTTTTTGGAGTTATTTTGTCATAAGATATGTCTGTTTCCCCCAGCTCTAACAAGTAGTGTGCTTTGCCATTCAGCACTTGATGAGCTATCCATGTCTGCTGTTGTATCCTTTTTGTGATTTATGATCTCTGTAATTAATACTGAGATCAGTCGTTTTTGCAACCTTTTGTTTTTTATACTTCCTCTTGAGGCTACCCACTTCCCTGAATCATCTAAAGCAGTGCTCATATCTTCATTATTGTGTTCCCCACATTCACCACAAGTTACAAAGCTATAACCTCTGCCTGGTGGAATTTCTGTGATCTCGCACTTTTCCATTTATATTGACACGTTTTCGTCAGTACCAATGTCCTCCCTGTTTCTGGAAACACGTTGTACAGATGTAATGTGCATGATAGTTTGAAGAAGCTTTCTCTGCAATAGATTCGTCTGTCAAGAACATGTAGCAGGGTGTTTGAAAATTGTATCCATGCATGCGCCATGAATGTCTCCTACATCCAGTATTAATCTCACGGCTAAAGAAACTCGTCTTTTCGTCAATTGGAACTTCACTCTTTAGCTTTGGATGAATGGAGTTTTGATCATAAAAAACGTGATGGTGGCATACTCCAAGTTGATTACAATTTGTCGTATTTTCGATCGTGGGATTATTAGTATCTATTTCCCAAATTCCTAGCATATTATACAATGGCCGCAACTTATCTCTACTGTTGCAACGTTTTATGTCGCCTTCAATTAGATCTACAATAACACATTAACATGGAGTGAGGACCGTAGACTTTTTTTCATTTGATCGTCTCTCCTGTTATTGGAGAAGTTTCAGTACGAGAGAAATCCTCATCATTCCAATCTATACTATTTTCGTAGTCGTCAGCTAGTAAAGTCTCTTCGAGTATGCGTAAGTCTCGCCGATTCCATAAAAGAAGTAAATTCGGAATCGGCGAGATTTATAAAAGTGATATGATGCAAAACAGCTGATCTGATGAATCAGATGAGTCACATGACAAAATCTTCCTCCGCAGTCAAACAAACCCCAGTTTCACAAAAATTTAATAGCGTTTCGAAAAATCAGTGACAGTAGAAAACGCTATAATTGGCATAATTAATTGTTCTTCTATAATTAGAAAGTGCGTTTCGATTTGTCAGTGACGCTAAAAGATATATAAGTAGCTCAATTGCCATCGTCAAAAGATCATGTTGTCCATGTTGTGAAATAAAATAATACTACTGATCTTAGTAGTATTCTCCCAAAATCCTTTATTATAAATATACATTTAATTTCTATTGTCAAAGTAATTGATTATTAGGCCGGACACTCCAATAAACAGCTCACTTAAGCTGTAACGGATTTGATCAAGCTAGTAAGCTGTCCGTGGATCAATCACGTGAATAACGGAACGAGAGTTCATAATTAATTATCGAGACGATTATTGTTTAATTGGTTAGTAGAGACAAGTGACAAAAACCGACTAGTCGATAAACAAATCGAAGATAGCCTGTTTAATATTATTCTCCTTCGATTCTTTAATAGAATAATTGTTGTTATTGTTCTATTGAAGGTACCCTTATTTGTATTCACGAGTGTTTGAAACTCGGATAGGGAGTGAAAAGCGCGCATAGTTAAAATAGGTCACTTGAGGTTTAATTCAGTCTTAATTGTACAACTATCGTAGTAAGGGCGATAGTACGAGCTAAGTCTGGTAACATCCCCCGGTCGGCGAACATGCCTACGCGAAAAGATAAATCGCTCTCCCAAAACCCCCATTTCATTCTCGACCGTAACACTATTTACTAAGTGTTCTGTCTTCAGAAATAGTTTTCACAATTATTTTAATGTCACAATCAAATCGGCCAATTTATAACGAACACGCTTATTATTATTTTGAATTACGTTCATATTAATGTTAACATATTTTTAATGAATTTAAGTTGCGTCGGCCAATATCTAAATTCATGCTACTGGGCGAACTTCCCACGATTAAAGTAAACCTCGTAAATTTCGAAAATATTGTTAACAATAGAATTTGTGCTGCTTCACTCTGGCCGATCCCGGCCGAACTATCTTACACTGTGATAGTCCCAAAATAAACTTAGCATTAACTCGTCCGGACAATAACTTCCCATAGTGGTGCTGTTTTCAGAAATAATGATAGTAATAGGTAAATAATAATACATAATAACAACACTATTGTACGCGCATTTTTTTTTGTCCAAATATGTATTAGTATGTCTTACAAATGTTTCTTCTTTACCAGAAAGCACTTTTTGGAGTCTTGTAGAAAATAAACAATCAAACAGTGTACAAAAGCAAATAAATAAATTATTTTATCTCGATATTAATATCAATAGTAATGAGAATTTAATCAAAGATTTTTAAATATAACACAGAGTATTGTAATTTTGTTTTGAATTGAGACGGCTTAAGCCTCATACTCAGGTTAATTTATAAAAAACACGATTATTAGACGCTGCCGTAAGTGTCGATGTTGCTTATAATTATAATCTGTACGACTTACTCACAAATGTGCATTGTTTTTTTTAGAGCCTAATTTAAAAATAGACCAAACTGTACGCACGGCGAAATTGTTAAGGCCGAAATTAAAAATACGATTTATGACCGAAATTTTGTCTAAATCATGCGATGTGAAGTGTCGATAACAACAGCGGCATAGAAATTGATTCCAATATTATTATCATTCTCATTATACGATACTCTGCTGTATTCTATTTAGCATGTCACTACTATCAAACATCCTTGCCTTGTATTGGTACAGCATTAGTATCAAATAAACTGACTTATTAAATTCAATGTGCACTCAAGTATTAATTTAGCAGCCCCTTGACCCATTAAGAATTACATTATAATTATAACGCATAATTAAGAGCTACAGCAAAAAGAAAATACTTTTGACATCACAAAAGATGGGCTCCTAATGACCATGCCAAATTGATGTGACTGTATATTACTGTGAGTTTGTGTTTGTGAAAATCGCATTCTAATAAAAATCTTTTGCCATATGGGCATGCTGCAACAAAACCAGACAAAGTGAACATTTTATTATGTGACATAAATGAGAGGCTGATTATGATGTGGCTGTAAAATTAACCAGTGTGACTGATGATGTTTTGAAAAGTAATAATGAGGTCCAAGTGTAGTAATCTTCAGAAATAATATATATAATATATGGAAAAACACTACATTTTTTGATGATATATTTCGGGTATGTGATCAATGTATAGTATTGTAGTAATTTGCGTAATATATATATATATATATAAAATAGCAGAACACTACACTTTTTTCAGGGTAGATATATACCCACTTTAACGGTATGTCTTCGAGTAATCAGTAATATTATATAAGAAAAAATGAAGTTATATACCCAGTTGATGGTATGTTTTCGGGTATATGCTTGGAGTATATAAGTTCAGTAATATTATATAAGAAAAAATGAAGTTATATACCCATCTGATGGTATGTTTTCGGAGTAGCTAACTTCGGTAATATTATATAAGAAAAAATGAAGAAGGCTACCCATTTGACAACATGTTTCTGGGTATATATTCCGGATATATTTTCGGGGTGTGTAACTTCGGTAACTCTACATAGTAGAGATTATAGGGGTTATATACCCGCCTTTTTATATATTTAGTCGAAGTTAACCATTTTTTTACTACCCATTTTCATGGTATATTCACGGAACATATGTCTAATTATAATGCTAACTTGTGACAAAAAGTCCGGCAATCGAAATCGGCATACTTTAATATAACGTGTCTTAAACATAGGCGAAGTCGATTTGGTAGCATTTTCCAATAACATTATGAAATATACATCGCAACTAGGACGTGACTAGGACGGATTTTCTAGGGTTAACTATGGGCAAAGTAAATTGATAACATGACCCGATAACATTTTTTGATAGCATAGCCTGATAGCATATGCCTGATAGCATTATCGATAGCATTTACGTGACATAGGTTGCATACATATTCGATAGCATATCCAGATAATGTATTTGCAATATATCCGATATCATGTGCCCGATAGCATGTGCCCGATAGCAATTACGCGATGCATATTTGATAGCATAATCCGATAACGCGTATACAGCAATGTATATAGTATAGCCGACAACATGTATATATCATACCCAATAGCATATATTCTTGCTATTTGCCTTCTCAATGACGTGTAAAATGTGATCATACTGTATCATCAAATTCATGAAATCAGTCATGCTTCCATATGGCCAACTTTATGAAACTGCCATGCACGCAATTAATGGCATACAAATATCATTATCGAATTTAAAAATCTAAAAACTTCAAAACATTATACAGAGTAGTTGCGTGGGTGTATCATAACCTAAATCGGAAGGCATCTTCACCAAATTAATATACAATGTATCATATGTAATCTGATGACGGAAAACAACCACACCAACCTGCCCAACGACAGAAATTAGCCACGATCGTCAAACTGGCATACAATAACATTATCGAATTTAGGTTTCTAAAGGAATTAGAACTCAATATAGAAGGGGCACATCTAGGTAGCATATCCTAACTCGGGGAATATCTTAGGTTTGAAATTAACCAAAAACACTGACGACGGTATCACATTTCTGTCGTCGAAAATGTGTCATAAAATATATATCACGACACTGACGATGGTGTCGCATTTCTGTCGTCACGACACATACCTGAGTGGGAATAACCTAGACTAAGTGGAAATAACATAATTATGTTATTTCCACTTAATCAGCCTCTCATGTCACATAATAAAATGTTCACTTTGTCTGGTTTGTTGCACCATATGACGTTTAATGGTAAACTGCAATTATTTCTATACTCAATTTTTGTTAGTATATTATTATGTAATCATGGTTTCGAATAACATTATTATTATTATACATAACCTTATCTAGAAATTGGTGTATGTGAATGATCGGCAATGGGAATTCATAGAAACGTGGCTGTGCTTACACTCGTTAAAATCACATTTTGTAGTGGCAAATAGAACCTATTTACGTAATAATAAGGACGAAAACTCAAAGTATTAATTGTACTGACATTATTATTATCCTTCTCTACGATGTTAAATTTTGCGATGGTGAACGTCACGTTCACAACTATTCATTTCTACGTCTCGACTTTAGGGACTACATTATGTGACAAGTGATATATGGACGTCATTCACATGTCGATCAAATTTAATATGCCCCTGCAGCCTAAGCCCCTCAAATACTTTTTCTACCTTCGCCTTTTCTCTGTTGATACATTGAAAAAGTTGAATATTAAGATGGTTATACAGTGAAATGCAAGTCGTTTATTTATTTGATAGGGTGCATTTGACTGTTATCTAACATTACAGATTATAAGAATTAGTATTCTTTACTAGCATAGCGACAAGAGCAATTCATTTGGTTTCACAAAGATGCTTGTGATAGGATGGAATGACGCGGGAGAAAATATTAAAATCAACGATCCCGTTTTTCTAGATGATTTCCATGGGAATATCAAGTCTACTGTGCTACTACTATCTCGCAGAATTCACATAGATCATCAAAATTACCTGTTCCAGTATCCACCAACGTGACTTTGTAAATATAATATAAACTCTGTGAAGCATGATAATAATATCTAAAAAATGGGCCGACCCCGAAAGAACGAAAGAAAAGAAAGAACACGCTCGCGGATGAAGTGACCGGTACCGAGTTCGAGGAGGCCGTGCTTGAAATCCTCGCACAGCACGGCATCTGCGTATATATAAGGTGGAGGTATGAGTATTTGTAGAATGGTTATTATATCCAAAGGTACGCTGCCACTAGGTGTAAATCAAAGAATTAAAAGTGACAGTTTGCAAGTTACTGTGTTCAGGTTGACCATATTGTGTATGTGTCTGAAGGTACGCTGCCACTAGGTGTAAATCGGAGTTTTGGTAAGCACCATAGGGTGCAAATATATCGACTCTCCGTTACTGACAATGCTGTCGAGATGGTAATTTCTCCTACTCCGGCTGTGGTGAATAGGATACGTATGAAACACTTTAGGGTCCTTGTTACATGGTGTCTGAATAGCGTTCTTCTTTGTTACCGAAAGCCGTCGGCTGTAGTGAATAGGATATATCGATCATTGAGACATTCGTTTCTGATCTTGGCTATTATGACACAATACTCATTTTTTGTGTTATTAGCTTGGACGATGATGATGTTGATGGTGGTATCGATATCACAGCCACCATCGACAGAACCCCGTATTTATTTCGGTGCGAGAATCGTACGGGGAAAATTGGTAATATAATATTCTTATTTATTAAATGGAACTTGAAGCAATATAAAAATAAAAATAAAAATAAAAATAAAAATAAAAATAAAAATAAAAATAAAAATAAAAAAAGAAAATTAATTATAATAATAATAACATATTCGAATCAAAAATATTATTAATATTAAATAAAAATCTCATTTGACTAGGAATAACAATAACCTCGACATTGACATACTGTTTTATTTTTTATAATAGATGTTGCCACCGTTCGAGAAGTAGCTGGCATGGCTGAAAACGAAGCATGGGGGACGGTGATGGTGCTGGTGGCGAAGGCTAGGTCCACAGGGGACCAGGACCCCGACCCCTTCACAGAAGATGCTAGGGAGTTTGCATCAGCCACAGATGATCCAATCATCCTTTGTGATGAGACTAATGTGGTTGATGCAGTAATCACCTACAGCCACCAGCGCCAGGTGGAAAGGCAACAGAGAGAACAGTTGGAGATGTTGTTGAGACAGTTGCAGGAGAAGAGAGAGAGGGTAGAGATGTTAGAGAGACAATTGAGAGACAGACGATTACAGGATGAGAAAGATAGACTTTTTGCAGAGGTGACGGGTTTTTTGAGGAAATATAAATAAAGTTTCTTTAACGTATATATACTTGTTTTCAAGTTGAACGCCACCAGCGAACTCTTATTGGAGAAATAACATTGCGTTTCAATGTTGTGTCTTAAATTTCATATCTTATATATTATGATGAATGAGTAATATATATAGGTTTTAGAATGGTGCGCAGAGTATTAGACACTGTCTGTCTGAGCGTTATATTATGCTTGAACGAATAATTATTGATAGAGTCTGTATTACAAGTACAAGTCAAACTCGTTAAGCCGAAGTTTTTCTGGTTTACCAAATTTTTATTATAGCGTAAGCCGAACTTTATTAATAAAGGGTAAGTCGAACAACCGACAATAATAATTTTATCTCGATATACCGAAGTTTGTGTATTGGTTGGTTCGTTTCGATTGTTTATTACGGCCATTACGTATTAGTATTAGCGCGCCAGGTATTCTTTATGGAAAAATCTTTTCGTTTAAACACGTAGGTGCTTGTTACAAATAACTTAATCCTTCAGAATGAACGATCGTGGAGAAAGTTCAACGAGTGGTTCTTCAAATATTGTGTCCATAATAAGCAATTCAAAAAATAAAGCACCAGAGAAAAAAATAAAACGTAAGACTCGAAAAAAAAGCTCTTTGCAAGAACATCCTAATTTGACGTTGGAATAAAACCCATGATATTCTTGCAGAAAAAGAAATTTGGTTAGCCTTAGATAAAAATTCACCGCTTGTTAATTCTAAGCGCGTAGGACTGTGTGACAACGAGTTATTACTTTCTTATCCAACTTAAAAAAGTTAAAGAGAATAATTAAGACTAAACATCAGAATACGTTACAGCAAACAAGTATTCTTTCGTTTTACCATAATGAATAAGTTTATACTGTTGAATTGTAAGTTGCAAATATATATATGAATTCGGCTTAGTGCGAAATTTAGTACGGTAAAACGAAAATCTCACATTGTACCCATTACTATTACGCTTTTTTCATAAAAAATCAACTAATGGCATTTCAACCACCTATAATTTTGCATCATTATGCTGGTATGTGTTCGACTATTCACAGACATTATTCGAAACAATAGAAACACACTGACAATGGTTCTCCAGGTTCGGTATACTCACAGAAAATACTGTGGGCCTTGGCCATAAAGAAGTTAGACTGGGTTTCTGTTGAAGTTCCTCCAATTCTTCCAAGACCGTAGGCATAATACAGTTTTGCATAGCACGTCAACGTTTATCCCCCGTAGTTTTATTTTACGTTCGTTCATATCGCAATTAAAGGTTGCTCCAGCCATTAACACATGGATATCGCCGTATCCCGGTTCTTCAGATAGGATCAGACATCTTTGTTGATACGGCGTTGATACTACAGGAGCTAGAAAAGAGGTAATTCATTGAACATTAAATGCAAACTCTAGGGCATCTTTCAATACGTTTGTACTATTTAGATTTCCAGAACCATCCTTGTTTCCAAAACGCAAAGGATCAGACAAGGCTGACAGAGGACTGGCACAGGCCCTAAGTATGTGGACTGATGTACGTTGGTTTCTTTGGTAATGCATTAAAGATGGAATTATCGTATGTGCTATCATTGGACTCAATCATCTTTCTCTGCATCTCACAAATAGCGTTATTTCTGGTCAGCTACGGCTGCTCTTATGCCTTTTGGCGGCCCAAAAGATCCTCCAGATGCACCAAAAATATATTCTCAAAAGGCATTGCTGCAGGACCGCGCTGCTCTAATGGGTGTCAAATCTTTTGATCTTGAACGAATAGCAGCAGCGAGACCAATGATGCTTGATAAACTGCGTACTAATTTCGAGTGGATTGAACTGCAACTGTCGGATGGCAGAGAATGGATCTTTGATACTCCATACCCGAGCATTGCTGATATTCATGTTGGTACCAATATCTGGTTTCTCAGAAATACCAAAGGTGCACCAGAAGTAGCGAGAAAAGATTTGTATCCAAATATTTATGCGTGGTTTGCGCGATTGAATACCTATGCAAAGACTAATGGCAAGAAGCCTATCAAAATGACTGGGGAACAAGCGCTTGAAATTGCCAAGAAACATAAGCCTATGTCTCACCCAGCAACCGAAGATACCAATGACCCAAACAGAAGGAAGATTGGGGACCACGTCAGAATTATGCCGGACGACTATGGGAAAATCCCCGTTCAAGGAAAGATTGTCAGTTTGGGACCGTTTCATGTAGCAATTCGACCAGATGGAGTATCGGAAACAGGGATCGATGTGGTTATTTGGTTCCCGAGAGTGGGGTATCTTGTCAATCCCGCAACATCACTTGCTAAACTTTGAAATAATAGCGATTCCTGGTCGCAATAATATTTAAATAACAAAAGTAAGTTAAAACCCACCGTTGCTCTTTGCTATGAGAACATTCTATACAACCACACATCCCCGTAATATACATGTAGAGTTTGTACGATATAAAGCTGTTGAATTACATCAAGCCAGAACAATCGCAACAACTCATTTTAAACCTGGTATTATTTTAAGCTCAAGTATCAATTCACAAGATCTTCTGTTGACATAATTAGCCGACACATTTGGTTTTGGGATAGTAGGACATTCGTTATCTAGCGTTTTGCCCATAGTTGACGATAATTTGCATTCTTGCCATCATTTTGTTATCCCTTGCATTGATCAGAAGTCTAACGTTATTAACAAGGAAATAAATCTATCATTGATTTATTTTTTAGATGGGTTTTCTTGCTGAGATTCTCTAGCCCGGAAAATTAGCTCCATAAAGATGGAATCGTAAATGATAACGGAGTTGTTAATTTGAAACGGGCGACTCTTAGAAAGAACCATCAACAATAAAACATTGGATGGAGCGCATTTCGTAGCTGAATTTTCATTTGTCATTATTTAACCACAAGCAATACAGAACACCAATTTTACATCTTATTTATTTATTTATTTATTTTTTGATCATGACAGGTTATTGTGACTAGACTCTATACTGTGTACGTGTATTCATACGGTTTTTGAAAATTTCATTACACTCATTGACTTTAAACTAATATAACATTTAAGCACTCTCACATGTTTTAGAGACTTGTTGCTTGCAGCATCATTGGCATTATCAATGCTATCATCAATATCACCATCATCGCGGGTTTTATGCGTCACGCGGTGGCAACGATTACTGTTGTGCCGCGATATCACCATCATCAATTACCAACATTTATTAACACATTGTCCTCCAATATTTCTCCGAATTATAAGTTTGGCCTCACGGACTGTGGACGGTCCGCCTGATAGAGAATAAAAAAACTACAATAAAATTAGAATATCAATCGTCCCATAGAGGGTGGGATACATAATGAGGAAATGCAATGCAGATAATATATACCTTGTCTTGTCAATTCATAATAGCCGAATTTCCTATATTTCTGAGCGTTGTGCGTAGAAAGACAAGTGTAAGCATACAGAAAACGTATACAATTTATTTACACTGGTTTATAACATACCGATATAACGTAGTTGGTAGTACTGTGAAGAGTTCAGATTTACGTATACGTTTGTCTATCGTATGGTTGGCGGCCAGGCCGAACACCCCCCAACGCTGATATAATCCCCCCCACGGGTTTGCCATACCCGTTCCAGAAAGTGAATAATTCTGAAATGTAATATTGCTTGTTTAAGTATTCTACAATACTAGAAAGAGACACAGTACATTACTCACGATTGCCACCGCTTGGTTTTGGCGATTGCGAAAGGCTACCGTTTACCGCCGTTGAGAAAAAGCGGCGCGCATTGTTTCTGAAAGCCATTTGTTAAGAGTTTTGAGAGGGAGGAAGAGATTTGAGTTTTGAGAGGGGATAGAGTTTTGAGAGAAATTCGCATCTAATTCGTTTAAATACGACAACAGTTGGTGATTAATGGTGTGATAGGAGCGTACCTGACATCATTGATATCCATAATGATCGTTAGTATTGAATTATCTTTAAATTCAACAATGAAAAATAAATAACGAGTTTAGCCACCCTCCGTTCCTATTGTAGTATAATAATAGTCATTGGTATATAACAGCGCCTAATAAAGACCACGAGTATATGACATTCATTATGCTTTTCGTTTATAGGACGTATTAAACATACAGCAGTCATAAGAAAAGCCTCACTTACAGTCGTCCTCTATAGTCGGGAACAATGCAACTTTTGTTGGAAGTGTGCTTATAAGAGGTTGTGTATGTGTGTATTTATGTGACGGAAATCGATTCTAGAATAATCGGCATACGAATTCTTGGAATCTGATTGGTCCCAACCCAGTCAAGTCAATTACAATGAACTGCACAAACCTTTGCGTTACGTAGATTGAACTGACGTCCTTCAGTAAAGTAAGGGATATATTTTTTTAGGCTCACTACATAAATCTTCGAATATAATAATAACCATCGTCCCACGGATATAATCGACTAAAAAGTGAAACGCGTATCTATTATATCGACCTTTCCTCATGTTAAAGTACACTATTGATAACTTGTTCTCTCTTCAGTCGATGACTAGAATAATAAATGACAATAATTTGCGTAATATTTATTGTATTAGACACAGGATAATAATAACGTGTTCGAATTTGATTAAAACTTGTTTATACGATAATCGAATAAATAAATAATACTAATATTTATACTGTAAATGACTTTCTCTTCATGCCAACGTATTGTCCATCACGTCTTTATACTTGAAACTCAATTGACATCTCATAACTATTTCTTGGTTTAGGCAGATCTCCAGTAGGTAAGAGCTTACTAGAATATTTACTCTCCTTCTCGAGACGTGATAAGGGTTTTACATCATTATG
>CAJVPI010001469.1:0-12564 GCA_910592345.1 Paraglomus brasilianum
CATATTAATATGACAGCCAAATAATACTCGGTCAACTCCCAGTCTAAGTCAGAACATGCTCCTGGTTCTTATTGGTTTCGACAAATTTGTCTGTGATAACCAACAGAGAAATCAGATAAGTAAATCACATGATAAAATCTTCCTCCGCAGTCAAACAAACCCATGATCAGCACTAATTTATACAGATATTAATTTAGTCGCGTGTCGCGAATTCTGTGACAGGCGTGTCGCTAATTTTGTTACAAGCGCAGCAACGTGTCGCAAAATATGTGACAGCACAAACGCTAAATTAATTGTCCTTCATAGTATAATAATTTATATAGAAGCGTGTCGTTTTTCTTGCGACGAAAAAATATATAAGTAGCTCTCCATCGTCAAATCTTCATGTTGTCATGAACATCGAACGCGAATGTTGTAATGTTATGTGTTGTAAAAACATCAAAAGTTGAAATTTTTATGTATGAATAAATAAAATATTACTGATCTTAGTAATATTCTCCCGAAATCCTTTATTATAAATAAATACTCTATCGTCGAAATAATTGATTATTAGACCGGACACTCCACTTAAGCTGTAACGGAATAGCATTGATTTGATCAAGCCAGTAAGCTTTCCGCGGATCAATTACGTGAATAGCGGAACGAGAGTTTATAATTAATTATCGAGACGAATATTGTTTAATTAGTTTAGTAAAGATAAGTGACGGATACCCGACGTCGGAAAAACAAATCGAAGATAGCCTTGTTTAAATTTTAAAATTAGTATTATTCCCCTTCGATTTTTTGATAGAATAATTGTCGTTATTACTCTATTAGAGGTACCCTTATTTGTATTCACGAGTGTTTGAAACTCGGATAGGGAGTGAGAAGCGCACATAATTAAAACAGGTCACTTGAGGCTTAATTGTACAATTATCGTAGTAAGGGCGATAGTACAAGCTAAGCCTGGTAACATCCCTCGGTCGGCGAACACACCTACACGAAGATAAATCGTTCTCCCACAACCCCATTTAATTACCGACCGTAACATTAACAATCTACAATTAAAAATTGTTAAAATACTTTACAAAAATAAATCGTTATAAACGTAATTTACTTACGCTGCAGTCATCAACACTCTAGCATTTGAATCCTGTTTAATCACACATTCAGGTCTACAGGAACTGACAATTGCTTTTAGATGAGTTTCAATTACATTGGTATCAGCTGATCCACCTTCTCCAGTCTTTTCTAGTTTGTCGTAGAAAGGTTTTCATAATTAAATATACATAGTAGATAAATATAAAATATATACCTGTTTTTAAAGCTTTGAAGCCATTCGGAACGAACAATTATGTCTGAGAGGAATACGGCCGGTAATTTATCAAAGTTGAAGTGTGCACCGTGCCCATTCTCGGAGCGCAGGCTCAAGTTCGGGATATTTTACATTGCGAGATTTTTGCAGTAAATTGGTTTTGTTGTCTCAATACTCGGATGAGCGCGTCGTTCTGGATCAACTTCACGCCAACCGGTTTTACGCGGTCTTGTTTACTACATGTGATAAATCATGTGATAGCGTATTAGTGAGGAATGCTAACTCGGTATGACTGTTAATACGTTCGTCGGTGTATCGGTGTGTCGATATGTCGGTACAGTATTCGGAACAGAGCTCCTTTTCCATCTTTTCTGTTGAACCGTGCAAACTTTTTCGTACTACATTTTAAGTAAAGTTTTTTTCAGACCATACATATCACATCTACTATGATGATACCAGAATAGGATATTAATATGGCGCTTCCTTTGTTTAATGACAAAATTATAGTCGACGCTAGTCTAAAAGTCGAATTTTGTGTTAGTTATAATGCGATGATGATTTGATGATGGTCATTCGATATGCAGAGTATGCCGTGCCACCATAAAAAAAAGTGAACTCGCAAACATGCAGGTACACATCCCATAACAAGTTTTGGTGCCGACAAAGAAATCGAATAACTATTTTGGATGGTCTAGATTTTTTGTTCACATGAGAGGATATCACGCCAAAAGGGAAGTGAAAGGAAACCATGCCAGCAGCCACCTAAATAGTTGAGGTCAAATTATTGCAGGGGTAGTCAATTTTCGAGCCACATTTACCTGATTTGTAACTCGTACTACTATATACGATTTTGCTACGTATATATAACCTTGCTAGTGTGCAAGACCTTTCTCTTTTGCGTCAAACTATTTCGCTTGTTTCAGCAAAAAAACACACAAAAAACACTAAAAACTGGCCTTCCTATTCGTACTGTTGAAATATTCAGAAGCTCAAAGAAACTGGTGCCATTGAACGTAAGCATGTCAGCATCAGGCCCTCAACAAAAACAATATTTACAAGTGAGACGGCTTTCCTTACATCGGTTGAGTGGGCATAAGCATAATAATATGTCAAAATGCAGCATGCAAAAGTGGGGTGGGATTTCTTTAAAAGGTAAAGCATCCTTGCTTGCTTCACAGACATTATGGATATAAGCTTGTCAAGTTCAAACCGACTAATCGTTTGTTTCTCAAAGGCCACCTCAAGTGCGAAACATACCACGTTTATCGCAAACAACGTATGCCACAGGCCTGGGGAAGATTGAGCGAAGATGAAAAGCTCATTTACTATCTGGCAGCTAACGTGGTGGAAAAGAAATTTTACGAGGACAATCCGGGCTATGTGTATAGGCCAAAATAATGACCTACCAACCCGGATGAGCCTCAAGACCAAGGGGAGTTTGCCGAGGTCTATGAAAGTCTTTTGGATCTAAACATTAGAAACATTAGCGACCCGGCGGACGCGATATATTTTGGAATGGTTTTTCTTGGAATGGACCATAATTCGTATTGTGAAACAGTGTAGAATTTGCTTGGGGTGGTTAGCAAAGCTTTATCGATAACAATGCGATAGTCCTGTCTAGACGTGCAAGACCATTGGTGGATTAAAACAAAGATGTAAAATTTGTCATAGAAAATAAAGGAGATCGAATTTCATATTAAAATTTATTTGGTTGATAAAATCGTCTCGACTACAAATGGATATGTTCTACTTTAGAAAAATCACATGGGATTTTTAGTGCTTACTCAGGATTCTCTCGACTTCTTAGATAGTATAACCCTTACACATCGACTCTGTCCCAATAGCAAATGGTGTCATTTACGACGACCCGTTTGTCAATAGGGAAACAAGTCTCGTGAAATCTACGCCGCGATTAAACAAGACAGTGTGGGGGACTTTCTCTCTAAACCTTCAAACATCGAAGTGCTAAAGGCCTTTGTGAGACTTTTCGATTTCAAGGGTGGTGTAAGTCTAGAAGACGACCATCATGGCCCTTTTTCCTCTTCATAAATTGAGTCCAGAAAAGAATCGATGAAGCTAGAGAATCTTTTCGACTGCCGGGAGATTGAGAGAATAACGGAGACTTTTGCAACAGCTTATTTTGCTTCGGGCCACGTACGTTGATGCTTATTGTTATCAATATGCGGTTATTTATCTTGTATTGTTGTGGCTGTCATATACAAAGCGACGGCTGAGTGACCAAGACGTCATTCTATTTGATGGTAGATTGATAGATGATAACCTGGCGATCTCTATTAAGGTAAAGTATTCGATGATTGTAAAGTCATTTCGATCAACATGTTAAAGATGTATTATATTGTATCAGATTTCCGAAGGCGGAGTCAATGAAAGAAAGATGTCCCAATAGACACGGTTTTTATCCAGACCGAACCGCATTCACAGAGAATCAAGGTTAAACTGACTATACAAAAGGAAATCCGTGCATCGACTATATTACAACAAGCGTTCGAAATCGTGTATATTGTCAGTAACCAGCAGTGTGGTGATTGCACGAAAGTATGACAATTTTGTGATAATAGTCCGTATGACCTTACTATAGTTCTGCAATGTCTCGATTATTAAGGTAAGAATTAGTTGTCTTAATCACTGGATATCCATTATATAATGGGAGATAGATCTTGCCTACCAAGTTTTAAACAATGGATTTTTATTTCTAATAACCCCGCGTTTCCGATTGCAATTGCTATTTAATAGAAGAATGGCAGTGAAATACCGTCTGATATTAGTCACCAAAGGAATAAGTAGATTAATCTTGTGATGGGCTCTGTTCATGTTAAGAGTAACTAGACTGTAAACCCGGAGCAAGTCCAGGCGGAAAGTTGTATGGCCAGACAGTCTCGTGGATAAGGCGATATGTACATTACTATAATTGGTAATAGAACTTGTCCATGAACTTTTTACTACTTGTTACTAATCTGTTGGTGACAAACGCCGTTCTAGACGCTAACCATATCCATCTGGCTATAATTTAGAATGATCTTTCATTGTTCGCATGTTAAACTGCTAAGGCTATTCGAATCTATCGACGTAACTATGTCGCGAGCTATGAAGAAAACAGGCCGATTTATCGAAGGTGGAGGGGTAGATATATAGAAGGAGTGGTGAGCATAGTTCACATATCGTGTATTGCTACTTGCATTATTTATCCTCATTCACTAAAAGTCATTTTCTCGTTGAATGTTACAACTCGAAGTTGGCTCGGCCATCGTAAATTAGGACGTATGAGAAAGTAAACCGCCTGTAAGGGGGGTATGATAAAGTCGTTCAGGTTTGCATCAACAAACACTTGTCTATTTCACTCCTAGGCATTGCATCATAGAATTAATATATGTTTTTTTGTCTCTTCTTCGTAGAACATTCACAGAATATGTTCGAATCTGTACCGTTCGACCTTTGTCCTCAGTTGGTACGTACGTACTTGAAACCGTACATGCAGAACTGGTTTCATTGTAGACAGGTAATTATTTGATTACTCGTGGCTTACATAATTTGGCACACTTATACATATAGTAACATTACCTTCTATTTGTTTCAGGCGAGCAGTAGCTAAAGTTGAACGAAGCTCGAGCTGATGCTTTCAAACCGTTCTTTCAATCGGTCTCAGAGACTCTGTAAAGTGCTTCAGACAATAGATTGACCGAACCCTTATATGTCCTAGCAACAAAAGGAAAAGAGCTTGAGCACGTTTGCCAATTCGTATTTCCCTTCAGTTGCATGCTACGCTTTGGGCGATTTAGTCTACACTTTATTACGTCATCGATTTCAATTGAAAGCCTATCAGGCATTTGCAAATTGTAATTGACCACGGAGTTGTCTAATGTCGGGCAGCGTAAGCCCTTATTGTTAGTGCAAACGCGTTTTGCAATTGATATTGTGTGCGCGATGCCTTTTATTCTGGTAAGATTAAGAAAGCATTCGCAAGTGGAGTTGGCTCACCCGAGATTAGTGGAAGTACGCGTGAGATATTAATATGTACCCGTCCTGCCATTCCGCTCCGATTGAGGTAATAGTAAATTAAATGTGAATCACTTGATAATAGTTTATTATATATTAATATGCTCTGAACATTCAATTACTGTGAACACTTGTGAAAGAAGTATGAAGAACTCGAAGAAATAATTCCCAAGTCTCCCGACACATATTGAAAGACAGTAGCAGTCATTGATAATTAATAAATCATTATAAGGCTATATTGACGTATTTAGACGACCTATTACAGGATTTAGGAAATGTGCCCACGCTAACTAAATTCCTAACGGAAACCCTTTGTTAACTATATTATTTCCACCAGTGCTGTAACTTGATTGTATTGAAGACTCAAACAGCTAAAGGAGGAATCTGGTTCTAAAGCTTGGACCAAAGTTTTGAAATCATTTGGTTCCATCTCTAACATAATAATAATGTATTGTCCAAGTTTATATTATATATTCTTAATGCAGTTACGTCATTCGGTAAAATGTCTAATAATTTACCGAGGCCTGGAATTCCATATCACATAGTAGTTAGCCTTTTCTCTTAACGTAACTGCACTATCTGGTTCAATGTTTAATGATGCATTAGATCATATAACGCATCATCGTGCCGTTTGAGATTGCTGAAAACTTTCCCCTTAGCCTCAGCGCAATGGCATCGTTGTTTTATAACCGATTAAGGTTGTTTAAAGCATCGCCATATTGTTAATATTGTCGAAGACTTCTTTAAGCAGAATTTTCGCTCTTGTAATTGGTCGAGGAGACTTTGGGATGTTGCGACTGTGAATGCTGTGCTTGATGCTGCCGCGTTTGTATTTGATGCTGTTGAGCTCGTTTTCGATGCTGCTTATCTGCGTTGTGTTTTGCGTATGTTGCGTTTGGGGAAAATATTGTGTTTGGGCAAACATTCTCGGTTTTTGTGATAATTAATATATTCAAGGAAGTTAATATGTGAATGTTATGTTTGCTTTGAGTGCAGAACCTGAGTTTACTCATGTCATTATATACACCCGTCCCCAAAAATCGTGTACACATGTCCCTTTATTCGTCTGCTTTTGTAATGACAATAACTTGCTAAACGTAGATCACTCAACCTGAAAATAGCAATGATATAAGGGAGGCGATTCCCGAATAGTGTATAACGACAATGGATTGATATTGTTCCTTGTATGCAACATCGGAATGGCCCTTGATTTCCCTTTTATTCGTCTGCTTTTGTAATGACAATCTTGCTAAACGTGGATTTCCTGAAAATAGGCAATGATATGTAAGGGATGGCGATTCCCAAATAGTGTATAACGACAATGGATTAGATATTGTTCCGTATGCAACATCAGAATGGCCCTTTATTCGTCTGCTTTGTCTATGTTACACCGCATTATTTTAGCATATTTGCGCAGAGACAACGAAAAATTCGTTAACCACACCCATGTCTTGATATGAGCCGGCTGTTAGCATCGTCACCAAAGTGCACGGAGAAACAGTGTATACGATATACAGGTGCCGTGCGATCAAAACGCGTAAACGTTAACTATACCAGTAACAGCTATACCGAACGATCTTATATTGTTGCGTTCGTCTAATTACTGGTTCGCTTTCAGATAAAACTAGAATAGTGCCCTCATGCGTAGTGAAATGTTCGATAGTATACGTTTTTATTTTTTGCCATTTTTTTCGTGACACACTGTAACAATGTTTTTAGTTATTTGAATGACTCCAAAGTTATTTGGCACAGAAACATACGATGTAATATGAGTGTGTAATAAAATTAATAAAAATTAGCCCCTGTTGTTACACCAAGTTGTTATTTACATATATTAATACAGGCTTCATCCAAAAATCGTGTGACTGTGAAGTTTTGCGTTCTTTTATTGTCTACACCTACGATTGAACGCTAAAGGTGTACCTTCGACAAACGAACGGGAAGCCGAAATAAAAAGACGCCCGGTTTTTTTGCCTCTCAAAAATCTCATCTCGAAGATCAAGTCTAGTGGAGGAATTGCGGATAACAAATCGAAATGGCGATATTTGTAAGTGTCTACTATTAGATTCGATAAATAGAAATTTACGTTATTACTCTCAATATCGAAATAACTTTCCCTATTTCCGATATGCTTACCTTACCGTTTACTCTATTTATCAGATCAAAGCGTTAATATCAGTCAGATTTGTAACAAGATTACCAACCATCACTTTCGGCAACTCCATTGCTCGTAATAAGGAGCATCTATTCAAGATCACGGGGTCAGCATGCTCGGAAATAACGCGCGTTAGCACACCGAGAGTTATTATATTGCGCTCTTATCTCAGCAGCTTGTGCCCGCGAAATAATTATTTAATCCTGGCTTTGTCAAGGTTTTAACCATGAACTATTGGACGAGTTTATACAAGACACGGCTTTAAAGTACATGCAGTATAGCGACTCCCCCAGCAAAGCTAGCTATTTTCGACCAATGTCCTTCCTACAGTCTTGTCTCCCCACCCATACACTATTGGACGAGTTTATACAAGATACACATGCAGTATTGGACAAATTTATACAGGATACAGCTTTAAAGTACATACAGTATAGCGACTCCCCCAGCAAAGCTAGTAAACATCAGCAAGTTGTCTATTTTCTCAGTTTCAATACAGTAACCAAGCAAGTGTTATAGTTTATTTTTTATTTTAGTACATACAAGATAGATTTTACATTTACTTAAAGTAATATTTAACGCTAACTTTACTTTGCTACTCATCGGCGATATATTTTTTGTCGGGGAAGTGGCGTTTATATATGTAAAAAACTATCAATTTATTAACCAATTGTAATTTTTCTATAGTAATAGATAATTCGATTAAGACAAAAGAAAACCCTTTACAATCAAAAATAACATTTGTGTCTAGTAATAAAAGATTGTAGCAAGAAGTAATCTTGCCAAGTAAGTTCAAAATATTTACGTGAGAAAATGTTATCGACATTAAACTCACAACTTGTAAATGCCGAGGTATGCGCAATTTCGCTGGTAATATCCGGCCAGCCTTAGGGGAGGGTTGTGAAGAAGTTGTTATTTTTACGATTGGCGAAAACTTCTCAACGCGAGACTGCATCCGTTGTTTGGCTGAATCTGTAATGATTCGTTTAAGCAATCTAATGCTTTTTGGTGTTGCATTAGATTGCAATAAACTTCTCAAGTCATTTGCTTGGTTTAGCGTTGTCCGGTTCAAGTTCCAGAGATTTACCAAGGCCTTTTAATGCTTCCTTATTTTGTTTATCCCTGAAATAGTTAGCCCTTCTATTTCTCATCTCAAGCGCGTTGCCCTGTGGAATAGTTGATTGCGTAGAAAGCAACGCGACTGCATCGTTGGGATTGATCATGAATGATCACCCAGCGCATCAGCATACCTGCTGAGATTGCAAAAGACTGCACCTCTCGTCCGTAGTGCAATTCCGTCGTTTGGCTGAATTCGTTTTTAAGATTTTTGGTGTTGCATTAGATTGCAACAAACTTCTCCTTTTAGCCTCAAGTCATTTGCTCGAGTTGGTTCAGCGTCAAAAGCATGCTGATGAAGCATACTATTCCGAACGCTACAGCATTGTCCGGTTCAAGTTCCAGAGATTTACTAAGGCCTTTTAATGCTTCCTTATATGTTTATCCTAGCCCCTCAAGCGCGTCGTCCTGTAGAATAGTTGATTCCATAGAAAGCTTGCAGTTGAGATTTGAAATTGAAGAAGCGAGCCAAGTTGTCCGTAAATTCAAGAGCCGTTAGGGAATTTCCATGAAATAAGCGCATAAAGATAACGAATGTCTGTATTATCCTTGCTGAAAATGAAGTTATCGGCAAGTGCCAAAGTGGTTGGGAAAAATTGAGCTGTAATGTGAATTTCGCCTTTGATGCCTTTACCGTCAACGCGGTTAACTTTCTCCCATTTGTCGAGTTCTTTTCCGCTCTTGTATTTTCCCTTCTTACTCTTAACGCTTAATTCACCAGCATTTAACACATAGAAACCGAGGTAAGTATCTGACACAAAGATTTTCGTCAAAGATCTTCAAGGTGATCTTATCGTTTGGTCCATAAACTGAACACATAATGCACTTCTTCCCAGACTGGATTGTTCGTCGATGGCGCTATTTTCGTTCTAGCGATTTCCTTGGCAGTGGCGTCAAAAACGATAACACATGGATCATTCGATTGGAACCAACCACCACTTTGGAGCCCCTTTGCACGATCAATTTTTATTTTGAGAATTCCAACGGCTTGTCTCTCAGAAACTTCTACCACAATAGTTTCGTCTTCTTCTGTAAATTTTTCAAGTTTCTTCTTAACTTTTTCAGAGACAGTATCTTCAGTAATTGTCGGAGAGTTTCTTCATCGACTTGATAACGTTTGACAACGAACATTCTTTCTGCTTCGAGAAGCTCTTTTTCTACTTCTTTGTTGTTAATTTGTGCACTTATCCAGGCGGACGACTTCTCGCCCATTTGTCTTTGTGATCGACCATGGTATATCAGAAGTACCAGAGAAGAATTGCCGTTCTGTAGATATGGACATCGAGTTTGGCGACTTTGGAATAGGATGAGAAGTGGGTCTGCACTCTTTTTGCGCTATTCCTGTTGACTCGAATCAGCAAGATGGGTGTCGAGCTTGTATGAACCTGTTTCGCTTTGATAAGACGAATGACTTGGACTGTGATAGTGCATCGAGTGGTGATTGTCTTCTTCTCAACAATTCCAAAGCTTTGTGCTTTCCCATTCTGTGATGTTTGATAACGTAGCGATTCACTTCTGCGTATAGACTCTTCAATTTCTACATCATTAATTGATTCACTAATCCATGTTTCCGTTTTTGTGTACGATGATATCCGTGCTTCCATAAGAGAGCCCTGAGGAATGATGTGATAAAGACTGAAACGATTTGTCGAGTTTTTTAAGAAGTGCTGGAATGTAACGACAGGATAAGCTCTTCAACCGATGAATAGTTGAAAAGTCCGGCAATACGTTGGTCAGACTCAAAGCTTCCGTTCGCACGTTGAAGTGCGATGAGGAGATGAATATATGACGGATAGAAACGGTCTTGGCGTCAATTCGTTTAGTGTCCTTGCCTTCAAGTACGTCAGCAGGGAAAATTTCGGCAATAAGGTGGAGCTGGCCTTTCACTGATTTCCGGAGTTGAAGGTTGACTTCCTTACCGAAATTTTTCCCTTCAAGACTTCCATTGAATTTTACTTTGATGATTTTCTTCAAGTCAAACGTGTATGAACCCAGGGGTAACATTCTCGAAGAATGCGTTACAGTCATTGACTGTAAATTTGAATTTTTCTTGCTTGTCGTAAACAGGTATATAGAATATTTGATCCCATCTTGGGGTAGTAGTATTGTAAATAGTCTTAGTTTCAGCATATTCCCAACCGGACTCCGGGTTAGAGATCTTAACACAAGGATCCGAAATGCCACCTCCAAACCAAGATTCGGCCTTTGGAAGGTCCTTCGCATCGACAACGTGGAAACGCACAATACCAATTAAATTTGGAGCAGCTACAGAAATCATCGTATTGTCAGCAGCAATTATTAAACTCTAGAAAAATCAATACAATTATTAGCTTACCAGCAGTGGATTTACCACCAGATATGACAAATGTTTTGCCTTCCCTAATCGCTTTTCTTTTCTCTTCAAATTACTAACGAATTGAACATCATCTTTGTGGGTTTGTTCATCGACTACATAGTATTCCGTTACGAAGGAACTGATAAGAGCAAATGCCTCTTTTTCAACAGACTCCTTGCCTTTAAATTGGCTCCATAACCACCGATATGAAATTTCGTATTGAGCTTGCCATTCTGTTTGATGATCAATAGCAAGTAGACGATAGTAATGTAACAGCAAAATAGTGACCCAAGCAGTTGTGTCGAGACGCGAGGTATCGCTTTTGCCATGTTTCTTAATATAAGCCGTTAGTAATTGTTTCTCACTGCTGAACCCAATTGATACAACAAGTTCGTCGTTTATTTGGAAAGCCCCAGTCTTGAACTGATGTTTGACGTGCGAACAACATGAGTCTTGGTAATAGTCTTTCTGGTATTAGCAGTAATAGTCCGTATCCCACAGTTATCTTCTCGTTCCAATTCAGCTAAACCCCTCTTTTCGATTCCATATTCTGCGTGATCGATGACTGAGTAAAGTATTTTACAATACAGTGCTGTTCGAATATATTTTTCGGTTTTGTATCTGGTTCGCTCTCGTCAGCCTGAATGAGGGTGACCAATTTTGCAGCTTAGTGGTAGCATTTTAAGGAATAAAGTTTTTTTCTTTATCGAGCACTTACCATTTTGCTTTCCCGTTGACGCCCATGGATTATTCTCGAGGCCAGACAGTAGTGCTAATCGGATGCGGTTGTTAGGAAGCTTTGCCATTAGAGTGTGACATACTTGATTTTTCTATTTTATGATCTCTAATCTCCATTCCAATCGCCTATATCCAATTACAATTGCCATGGTGAGTAGATTCACATGCAATGAAATAGACTGATTCAACCCTTACCAGAAAAAGAACACTGCCTGCTAATTACATTCTCAAGTTACGTTTCCACCCCCCCAAGACGTCTAGCTTTGTGTCTGGAATAAATTGCTTAGAGTATCCATCGTTCACCTCCCTTCTGGCTGTTCCGATGTTACAAGAACCGAATAGCATAACCGTTCCTCTACGGTATCACTAACGCTGATCGCAAAGCAAAGCCTGATAAAAAGAAAGCTTAACTTAGTGCGCAATAAGAGGATCATATCCCATGTTGCAAGGACAGAGAGGAAAGGACGATATGAATTCATACAGTTCATTACATACTGCGTGATCGATGATCGGGTAAAGTATCCTACCCATCTATATATACAGTGTTGTTCGAATGTCTTTCGGTCTTGTATCTGGTTCCTCTCCCGTCAGCCTGAATGATGGAGACAAATTTTACAGCTTAGTGGTAGCGTGTTAAGTAATATACAGCTTTTTTGTTCATCGAGTACTTACCATCTTGCTTTCTTGTTGCATCCCAGGATTATTCTTGGCACCAGAAGCTAATCGAATGCGGTTGTCATTGGGGAGCTTTTACCATTAGAGGGTCGGCATACCATAGTATGATCTCTAATCTCCATCTCCAATCGCCTATTTCAAGCAATAATAACGCTCAGAATCGAATAGATTCATTCACAGAAGAAGCGCACTGCCTACTAATTGACATTCTGAGGTTATGCCTCCGCCTCATATACGTCT
>CAJVPI010001470.1:0-12535 GCA_910592345.1 Paraglomus brasilianum
ATGTATTATTTCCACTAGTTATGTGATGAGCATCCAGATATTCTTACCACGGATGTTTGGGTTACCATCGGATTCACATATAATGCAAGTAAACAAAAGTATTGTCTCATAAAAGAAAAGGATGAGGATGAATTATGTCTGGCGTGTACGGAGCGATTATATCCCAAGATAAATGCATCCTTATTCTGTTATGAATGTAAAGTACCACGACCTCTCGATTGGACTATGGGCAACAAGTCTTTGGATTCATTTATTATGGAGTCGTGGAGTAATACAAAAAATATATATGATGCGTATATACAATGGATAGAATACTCTCTATTGATGAACGTACGAGAAATGACATCATTACATCATGGATGCACACATACAGCAGATTGGAGAACAAATGAATTGACACGCATGACACGCGTGACACTCAAAAAGATAGTTGACGAACAAAACGATCGGTTATTTGATTTTCATCAGGTAAATTATTTCGCGTGTAAAATGCAAATATTATTATTAACATGTGTATTGCGCGTTTAAATCAACCAGTGTTGTAACTATTTGTTTATTCAAATAGCTAATTAAGGAATACCCCGAGATATTAACACCTGAGAATGTTTGGATAATTGGGATTACTCGGGAGCCATCTACTCGGGAATACTATTTAGTGTTCTACCATGACATACATGCAATATTGGACAGGTTTATGCAAATTAACGAATATATTAAATACATGCAGTATAGCGACTTTTCTAAACTCAAAGAGATCGGATCGGGTGGTTATGGAACAGTTTATACTGCCAATTATAAAGAGTATTTAGAAATATGGCCTATGCAAGAAACTGTTGTACTCAAACGGTTTAAGAGTTTTAATGAAACGCCGGAATTATTTATTTCCGAGGTAAGCAATAATTGGTAGTATTAATTAAAGTGATATTTAATTTGACGCTGTAATTATTTTTATCTAATAGTTCAGAAATCATGCCAAGTGTGCAAGTGGAAGTGGTCGTTATTTATTCCTTCCCCTTTATGGAGTGACACAAGACCCAGAAACAAAAGAGTACATGATTGTTATGCAATATGTTAACAATGGTAGTCTTTTGTCTTATTTGGATCAAAATATTAACGAATTGACGTGGATGGATAAATTACGGTGTTTGTTAAATATCGCATTCTATCTGGATAATATCCATGAAGCGGGTTTAGCGCATTGTGATCTTCATGGCGGAAACATAGTTTTGCGTGGTAGTACACCATTGATATGCGATCTTGGTCTTTCTCAATCGGTGAATTCACATCAACAAAATTCAACCATTCGAGGCGTTTTACCTTTTATTGCACCGGAAGTCTTCCATACTTGCAAATTTACTCAGAAATCGGATGTATACTCTTTTGGTATCATTATGTATTTGATTGCTACTGGTGAACCACCTTTTAGAGATAGGCAGTTCGATAGAGATTTAGTATGCGACATTATGGGCGGACTACGACCATCGATGCCTGATTCCGCACCAGAGGAATACAAGAAACTTGCCGAGCGGTGTTGTGATGCTGATCCTGATAAGCGTCCAGGTGCAGGAGAACTTTTTAATGATATTAACAACAAGAAAAAGTCTGATGACAGCACGTGGAATACTATATATCATAATGATGTAAGGCCTTTATCACGTCTCGAGAAGGAGAGTAAATATTCTAGTACGCGCTTACCTACTGGAGATCTGCCTAAACCGAGGAACAGTTGCGATTCAGCTGCAGGTAACAGTTCACATGTCGATATTGAAATAACACCATTTTGCAATATTAACGTCGTCGTCTATTATCCTATCACTTAGTGACTCAAAATTTTGAATAAGAATTAACCATGACTGGTATGTCAAAGGCAAGTCGGGAATTAACAAAGTTTCGATGAGTTCTGTCTGTAAAATAGAATTGGTGCTGATATGCTCTACGATCGATGTGATTTTGTGGTACGTGGCGAGCTTAAACATAAATTAAAGCATAGTGTTTGCAATGGGAAATGTACCGTATAAAAATGTTTGAATATTTCCTATTCTGTAAAAACACCGCGATCTATGAAGAGACATTTGGCAATAATTAATAACAACGTACAAAGACTTTGAAAAAAAATCTGTCCAATAATAAGTTTCGAGTGACGACAATTCAAGGTTCTTGATTATGTTACATCACAAACTCTCCTTATATGTACAAGTAAAATCCGTTATAAAAACACTTGATATAAGATATTGAGCACAAAGAGAGTATTACCCGACCCAGATTAATCTTGGTAATTGTCTAATATAAATTAGTTTGAATTATGTCGGTAGAATTTTTGGCAAAAAATTGGTCCCGACCAATCAACTACAGTATTGGTCTTCTTTCGATTATTACAAAATAATACGCAAATAACCGTTTATATTTACGATCAGTAATATTAATAGTGCCAATACGTACAAATCTATCCCTGTAGTGTCAATAATATTATTGATATGGCGACTCTACAATTATATTTTGTTGAGCAATTTTTTGGCTATTAAATTTCATAGGGAATTTCGCAATCGAAATCGGCAAATTCTAAAAAAAGAAAACAAGAAAGGAAGGTTAAACACATTACAGTTGTCTTTACATTGAGCCTCAACCGAGATTCTTACTTCTGGTTAAATCAGGCATTAATCGACTTGTGTAAATAGCCTGAGGATGTTGCGTTTCTTCTAGATTTTCACTTTCCGCATTTATACTAGATTGACAAAGTTCGTCGGCTTCCTCAATCTGGTTTTCAATGTCTTCCGTGGGTTCCCAAACCCATTTGGTGGTCAACTCGTATATCTCTTCGGCAGTCGGTCGATGCTTAGGATTGCTATCCCAACATTTCCGCATCAAATCACAATAAAACTGCGGCATGTCTTTGGTTATTTGTGGACGAAGACCATTGTATATTTGAAAAGCCAATGCCGCATTATGAGGAACATTATGGAAAGACTTTTTTCCAGTGCCAATTTCCCACATTAGCATACCAAACGCGTAAACGTCTGTTGCCGTTGAGTATTTTCCACCATTAAACAGTTCTGGCGCTACATAAGGCATTACTCCCATAATCTCTTTAATATCATTCGCTTCTGATTGTGGAATGCAAAGTCCCAAGTCATGAATGTTAATAAAATTCAAACTATCAGTAGCTTGGAGCACATTTCCAGGGTGAAGATCTCTATAACCAACAAATATGTTTACATTAATACCTCGTATGAATTAATAATTATTATAATTATTTACCTATGGATTAGTCCTGCTTTATGAATATCATTCATATCACGAGCAATCTGAACAATTATTAATAGCTTTTCACTCCAAGTAAGCTCTTCGCATAGAGTTTTGCGTATGTCTCTACTACAAAATTCTATAACAAAGTAATATTGACCAGTCCTTTCATTTTTTGTAAACCCTTGAAGTATTGGTGAAAACCAATCAGGTGATTTATAAGCCCAGCGCTGCAGTCTCTTGGCCTAGATTTAGACAATAATTAATATACGCCGGCATTTGAAAACACCGAGTAATATAGCAAGCAGGAAACACCCCATTGTCTAATTACCTCGTCAAGAAAATTCTTTGGCAGATGGTGAGGATGTCCGAGCGTTTTCAATGCAACAAATTCCCTATATGGAAACCGTAATGTTGTATTATCATTTTCTTCGTAACGAAACCACCTATTGTTGTGTTTATCCCATCCTTTGATTCTTTGTATTCTGCTGTTGGCACGAAAAACAGTTCCGTAGCCGCCTTTCCCTATTTTTTCAACATTCGAAAAGGTTTCGTACGGCCACCACTCTAACACTGTAATAGACGTCATTGCATGTATTTGAGAATTTTGAATAAAGTAATCAATCTCTTTGTTCCCAGACGTCCAAGCGGAAAACGCTTGACGAAAACGAGCGTCGTTGCAAGATTTGCACCAGTATTGTCCATAATCGTTACAATCTGGACATCGACCGAATGCTTCGAATTTCTCGTCGTCCGTTTCATACATATCAATCAAGACATTGTCGACGTAATCCTGACAAGCAGTTTCTTCATCGATATCTTCAGCAAGAGGCTATTTGTTGAGTTACTTTTGTGAATAGATTTGGACTAGAAATTCAATGAATGGCATGATTTATTTCCTTACCTTTTCTTCTTTAGGTGACATGTTGGAGAAAATAACGATGACATGGAACTGTACTTGCTGGCTCTTATTAAGAAGCTGACATTAATTGGTTCAACCGCTACTGCATACAATGTTACTAAACACAGAAGCGATACCCTTTAATGATAAGGCACAATATATTATCTCTCCTATCATTGGACTTTAAACATGTTACAATATTGCTCGTATCGTACTACTCTATAAAGTAGCCCTCCAAATTAACCATATGGTTGGGAAAAAAAAGTAACAATAGACGTTTTGGATCGAACAAAAAAAATAACTTGTAGGTACCTCCATAAATTATAAACTAATGGAATGGTCTTGTGCATTAATATGTTTGAATAATTTTTAGAATCTACGACAAAGATGAGCTGCTACTATTAACTGAGACGTTAATTTCTGTTTCTCTTTTACAAACAAACCTTATCCATACATAAAGACGAAAGCATACAATAACGTCTACACCATGATTCAGTAGGTCACATCAACGAGAGTCAATTGCATTAGCCGGGTAACGAATTAAAATCTATAATAACTATGAAGCCTACCTATTTAAATTACTTGTTCAACCGCATTTACTTTTAGTAAATTCTGAAACTGAAATATTTTGTGATTAAACAGCTTGCGGTCAAGATGCACATTTACAGTATATGTTCTGCATACAATTTTTCCTATATGGTAGCTAACAGTCTTGGGTTATTAAGTTCAACATTCATTAATGTAATAGTGAATACAATTACTGATTTAAATTTTAATCTGACTTTGACCCTGATTAACGTTTAAATCGACCGTTGCCTACTTGATGTTTATAAATCCATCATGTATATTAGAGTATCGCCAGGATTATCAAATTTGCGGGTAGTTTACAACTATCTTTGTTCACTGTTTGCGAAATAATTGTCGGTGAATGACTTGCCGCGAAATATAACGTTTATGAAGTGATTATCGACGTTATGACACGGACCTATAAAGGGACGAAGTGATAATCTTCCCTACCAATATATTTATATAATGAATGTCTGCAGATACGTGTAGTTTCTATTTCATCTTCAAAATATGTACCAAGAAACTCTTTGCTGTACAGAATCATCGCGTATTTTGTATATATGCAGCTACGTTTTTGGTTTTATGCCTGCGGTGGTAGAGGGCGTTATTATTTCCGGGCGAGTCGGAGACCCGGAGCATCGCTTCTTCAGATTTTGCGTTTCGGTAGTATTTTTTTAATATTCATTGTAAGTGCGCTCGTATTTTTATTTATTTTTTTTGGGAAAGTAGTTGCAGAATATACTATATGTCTTTGTATTCTCCGGACCGTTGAAATTTGTAATGAGGATTTTTATCGACCGCAAAATACATTGGAGACCGCATACCTACGCCATTGGTCATACCAGGCTCCTACACGCGTACTTAGTAAAGATTGTGGTAAATTAAAGTTGACATTCGCTATATTGATGCAGAGAACGTTCTAGGAAATATCTGTTTCGAGATTATTACTATCGAGGAAAGCTAGCTGAATGATTAGATTTTACGTGTATACGCGTATACTGGTTTGATTAACTGTACAGAAACTTTATTGCAGAATGGTTGTTATTTCGACAGAATTACATACAAGTTATTTGACAAAGAATTTTTCAAACACCAACAATTTACAATAAGTTTCTTGAACTACGGTTTTCGAGTCGTTGTAGTTTGATTTTACCTTGCATTTAAGCTTGTTATTTACATTTATGGATGTCGCCTGTCACCCGGAGAAAAAAATTAGCTGAGGTCATCTAGTTTTTTCTGGGCTCTAATCGACCTCTAGAAAGAATTCTGGATATGTGTCCCTAGTGTCCTAAGATACAGTGGTTGTTTTCGATCTATTTATTATTTTACTAACACTTTTAAAATATTTGTAGATCAGAAATACTATACATCATACATATCAATATATGCTGTGTGCACAAAAAATTAAATCCGTAAAAATAAAAATAAATTTGTTTTTTGATCAGAAATTTAAAAAAAATTTTCTTAGAGGTTTAATTTTTTGTATTTTTTGTAGGGATAATAGATGGTCTGGTGAAAATTTTTCTAGGGCAAGGAACGTGTGAGACATAAAAAAAAATGACTAAGATGAGACGCTAGGCACTGCTCTGATGAAGAATATTATGCAACTGATGAAGGAATAAATAATATCGACCAGATTATATTCAATGCATAGTTGGTTACGTTTCACTACTTGGGCTACTTACATACGCGTAGCCGGTCTACGGTCTGGCTATGCATTATAAGTATCTCATTTGCTGTAAAATAGAATAAATCGTTATATAATGAAAAGAATTAACAGAAATCGGCAACTTATTCTCCAGTGCGAGCATTAGATCGTGGCAGTTTTAACTTTACAAAGACTAGCAATAGAATCACTGACATCCATGTGATTGAAAACACATACGTGACATTTTTATCCTGCATTTTTGCATGGCATAGTTGAAATGTCTTCCCCTCTCTCCCTCATTGAGTAGGTGCCCGAAATAGATCTTATCAAAGTCATACTATAATTTGAATCCCAACACCTTGCTTTTTCCCCATGCAAATGAACTCGGCCTTAAAAGTTCACAGCGATAATACCGTCCTTGTATTGCATTTTGAAGAGTAATACGCAAACGGTTAGCTTTTAAAATTCTGATATTCGAACACGTTTGTTTCGTTTACGTCCAAGTTAAGAAAACGATATCGAAGAAATAGGTAAAAAAAGGGGGGGAAATGACAAGACCAAATTCAATGAAATGTTATAGTGTTTTATTGTAATACCCAATCATCCTTACAGTTTCGACTAAGCCTAAATACATTAGAATGTAGTCAACTGCATGCGCGGTTTTAACATACCTTCATCCATGCAATGCATGCTCTTTCGGTTGAACGTATTATTTACATTAAATCATACAGATAATAAAATAGCCTTCAGCATGCTAATTGCTCCACTAGAAGGTAAAACTCAATCGCATAGAAGCGCGTCAATTGTATACAATCCCGAACGGCTGTGATTTTCAATCATTCGCTATCGTCATCACTATCACTATCACTATCCTCTCCATAGCCCAAGAGAGATGCCAGGGGATTTGTCCCGGAGGATATTATCCGCTCAGTAGATGCACTTCTCGATTTATCCACTCTCTCAGTTTTCTTGGTGGCGTCAGCACTATCACCTTCTTTCTTACTACCCTTCTTTTTTTCTTCACTTTTTTTCGCGCCATCACCATCGCCTTCATTCTTATCCCTCGTATCTTCGATCTTAATCTTCTTGTTCAAATGATCACTTCCGGTTTCACTATCTCCCGATGCTTTTTTCTGAATCATTACTTTCCGCCTCTTTACCGCATTTTTCAAGATATCCTTCTGTGCATCGTGTTTGATGACCTTAGGCTTATCAGGATGCTGTTTAGCATGCGACGCAAAGCCGGTTATTACTGAAATTGCGTTATGAGTGGCTTCATCTGCTTCTGCTGCAGCACTACAATTATTGGCGAGAAGAAGAGATGAATGTAAATATATACAATATTTGCAATCAAATCATACATGGATATGATCATTGGCATAATACATAATCATCATTGTATTAACGCTAAATTGTCATGCTAACCGTCTGAATTCTTCGAGAAGTTCTTCTTCTTTTTTGAGCTTTACTTTTTCGCTTTTGCGCTCTTGATTCTCCAACGTAGCCAAGAATTCAATCTCGTCCTCGTCTAGTCTATGAATGAGATTACCTAGCATCGTGTTAAGACTAAGCAGAGCCAAGGAGTACTGCCACAACAAATGAGCTGGGTCTACGTACTTAATCTAGTCTGCTCTTGAAATGCTTCTTCCTTTTTCATTTTCTGCTCTTGTAATCTCTCGTATAAAGTTCGAGGATCATATTCCTCCTCTTGCTGAGGAGCCTCTATCAGGAAATACAGCAACGATTTTGGATGAGTTTGTTAATGAAAGTCGCAAATAACAAGAGGGTTTATTATATACATATATGTAGCCGTTCATTACGTTACTGCCCGTTTTTCCCGTTGGGCATTCATTGTTCGTGTTCACCATTTTCACGTAAAAAATACTATTGATTATATAGGTCCTCACAATCCATGCTCTTATCAGTACATTTACCTTTCCCCGTCTTCTCCATAACAATCTTCCATTCTTCTTGTCTTTTCCGACGAGCTTCGTCTATCTCTTCCTGGGAGACAAATTTTCGTTTTAGAGAGCCTTCTGGATCCATTTTAGAGAATGTCTGTAATATTATATTTGTTTAATACATAGAATAATCGCGTGTAACCTTGGCTATCATTTTCATGACCCCTGTCACAAATTTTCTTGCTCCTTTACGTAACAGACATGTCGAACGTTCGCTTAATTTATCGTTAACTCTTTATTCCAAAAAGTAATGACTTGATAAGGCGAACCGTTATTTACAGGGCGTATACAACAGAAACTCGATCTGAAGGTGAAAAACACCTGCACAACAAATTGACTGAAAAGTTCCAGCCAACGAGACTCAGCGTCCAAGACATCTCAGGTCGTAATTATATATCAGTGACATATCTCTCATAGACGGAATATTATTTATGCACCTCGGTCGGGAATTTAACTGTGGGGCTCTGATTTAACCGGATTGTAGGTGGCTGCGGCTCTATGTATTCTATTGAAATCGCATCAAAGGCTTTCGAAGGTCTCCCACTAGTTAAACAGCATCGGATGATAAATGACTATCTTGCAGAAGATATTAAAAAGATGCACGGTATTCAAGTAAGTAATGACCACATATATACGCTCCATGTTCGTTGTTTGGTATTTGTTTCTCATCTTGACTATGCGATCGATAGTTGAAGACGTCTGTAGACTAGGCTTAATGCATCGACCAATGGACGCAGAAACACACATGCTCAAAACCGTGAATCGGACGTTAAACCCCCCCAATTATCCACCCAAACTTGTGATGTTACAATTGTGTCTATACAACTAGATAGTGTAATCACGGTGGTTCGAGTCTGTTCTTGATTTCACCATGACAGTCAAAGAGACATTCCCTGCGGAGGTCCATTCCAAGATTTTGTCTAATAGAACGTTATACTGTTCACACGACACGTTGAAATATTAAACGTCTGCGAGATTTGGGGTTAGAAGCGTAAAGCCAAACAATCGAAGATAAGCATTATTTTTTTTACAAGGATACATGTGTATAATACAACAATACTGAAAATTAATGTTACGAGAAACGTATATCTGTAATATAATGAATCCAGAGAATTGTTGCCAGTAGTCCGATCAAGTGCTTTACACCAGAACAGAATGAGTCACGTGTTAAATACCATTTTTCGTTTATAAAAATCTCGATATAGTAAAGTCTCGATACAATGAATTTCGCGCCATAGTCAAGAATTCCTCTGATGCGAAACAGTATTATTAAATTTTCCCTCGTTATTAAATATAGACAAGTTCTTCTCAAACAATATTACACAGTCGCTCCCGATATAATGATTCCCGACAAGATGAAGTTGGCCCTAATATGATGCTTTTCCCGGAACCAAGTCAGTTATAATAAAATTGGTATAATATGAAGTGTGTAAATCATCACTATAATTGGTAATTATTTTATCGAGCATTAAATTAAATCAATTACTATTATGGTAAATTAAACCAATTAATCAGGATTTCGATGTTTTTATGATGAATGCTTATTTTCTCAAGTACTGTCACAATCCAACATGGGATATCGATAATGAAATGAATGCATTCTTGAATTTTAATGAAGAAGAGGAGGTTGGCAACGACGATAATATTCAACATTTAATTGACCGATTGCCTATTTCGGATCCTTTAACATCGACAATTCTCAAGAAATACCCACTGACCAAGAAATAATTGACATGGTAAAGTGATCCTGATGAACCTGAAGAACAATTTCGTATTATCAAAAGCGGTGAAGCAGTTCACAGAGTAGATCAGAGATGTAATTACTAATTACATTAGACAGCAGAACCAAGAGTTTGTTATCACAAATGAAGAGTTTAAAAAAAAAACAACTTTTACATTCAATTAATGCGAAGCGACAAGGCTACCTTTAATTCTTTTACTAAGATAGAATAATACGATTGCTAATTAAGTGTTAGAAACAGTAAATATGTGTTAGGTATTCACAAAAAAATTGTTACATTTGACTTTTCAAGTCAGTGTAAATCCTAGTTTGACAGATAGTGCTTATACAACCTTGTTCGCGATTTCTAACGGGAGGCCTGTAGTAGCCGAGAACGAAAGAATTAATTATTTTAGGTTAGCAATTAAAGTGGTTCTAACGATGAGAATCCGCCAAGACAAGCTTGTGCGACCAGAATATCAAAGGTATTATGGACAGGTTTGTATAAAAGGCGTATGACAACTGACAACATTCCGCCGACGGGCGCACACATAAAAATGGGCAGAATAGGCATAATAATAGTAACTTCGTTTGTTCTTTTTCCTTTCCCACCACCGACTCTCCCACTCTAAATATTTAATTCACCTTTCTTTTAACAACACTATTCACAAAATGGTGAGTTGCTCTACATACAGTTCGAGTGCAAACATGTTCTGTCAAGTAACAACCGTGATAGTCTCATCCTAACTAATCCGATTCTCATTTGTCAATTAGCCGACTGCTGCTGTTATCCGCAAACGCAATAACCAGTACGCTGCTGCAAGCCAGGCGCGACTACCACTTGTAAGCATCCTTCTTTTACCAAGATTTAAGATCATAATAGTATAGCAAACAGTTTAAAAGATCCCTGGCCAAGAATGTTTAACGATGGTTTACCTCCTTTACTATCATAACAGCCAAAGAAACACCAAGAAAAGAAAACTCCAATCGGGTACTTTGCTCTGGCAGTATTACTCTGTGTCGTAGTTGGAACTGCCGTACTGGAAATGCTTAAGTTTATTTAGACTTGCCATTATTCGTCAGGCATGAGTATATATGGTAGCCGTCGATTGGTATGGCACGGGTCAAAAAGAGAACATTTTCCGATTTTACTTCGGACTCAAAGTGATAACGTTTATTTTCGATCAACAATAGATTAATAAAACTTCAATTAAGAGTAATGCTTGGCTTTGAAAAAAAAAAATAGACTAGTCCTATATTTGTCTTTAATACAGTAGCAATAAAACAAGAACATTCATGTCTACAATGATGAAGCACTGTTGCTTATTTTATCGCTATCTTCCGTCTTTTCTTCCGTTTGCTCATTTTCCTCTTTGTCCCGTCCTTCGCTATCCCCTCCTATCGTATTCGTTTGCTCAGCATCCTCTTCCTGTACTGTCACTGTTGCGTCCTGTTTGTTGCTATCCCCTTCCGTCCCTTTCATTTCCTCGCTATTCTCTTCCTCCACATCCTCTTCTTGTCGCTTCACTTTCTTGACATCCTTGTCGTTATCCACCTCCATACCTTTTGTTTCTTCGTTATCTTCTTCCTCCATATCCTCTTCTTTTCGTTTCACCCTCACGTTATCTCTGTCGCCATCCTCTCCCATCGCTTTCGATTCTCCACTATTTTCTCCCCCCACATCCTCTGCCATACCTTTCGATTCTTCACTATTTTCTTTCCCCACATCCTCTTCCACAACTTTCAATTCTTCGTTATCATCTTTTTTGGGTTCGGGATAAATTTCAACATTCTCTTTCACACCTTTCGATTCTTCCCCCACATCCTCTTCCATCCCTTCGTTATTTTCTTCCTGTAGTTTTACCTTCTCGATATCCTTTGTCATTTGCTCGCCATACTCCCCTTCTTTCATTTCCTCGCCACCTTCCTTTTCGGTCGACTTGTTCTCCGCTTGTAACATCATGTATCTAGATTCCTCCGGTGAAAGTTCTTCAGCCGAACGAGATATTGGAGCTGATGGACTCGGTTCGTCTATATCCATTGGCTGTGCTGACGAGGAGGGAGACTGGTCTGCTAATAGGGTAATTGATTCAGCTGCTTGCTCAATAGACGGTTGAGCGGTAGGCTCTGCTGCTGATGATTCTACCTCTGATGTTTCTGTCTTGTCTCGTTTTTCACCACCAGTTCGATCCTCTTCCATCGCCTTATTTTCTTCCTCTTCAGCTTTCTCATCGTCAGATGTTCGCCTTAGAGCATCCCCCCTGTCACGTTCCTCTTTCTCATCGTCAGACATTCGCCTTGGAGCCCCCCAACCATGTCCCTCTTTCTCATCGTCAGATGTTCGCCTTAGAGCATCCCCCCTGTCACGTTCCTCTTTCTCATCGTCAGACATTCGCCTTGGAGCCCCCCAACCATGTCCCTCTTTCTCATCGTCAGATGTTCGCCTTAGAGCATCCCCCCTGTCACGTTCCTCTTTCTCATCGTCAGACATTCGCCTT
>CAJVPI010001471.1:0-12495 GCA_910592345.1 Paraglomus brasilianum
TCTTCATTGTTGTTATCGATAAATTATTAGTGGAACGTAGTAATAGTAAGTATATTTGGGAAAGTATTTATTTCTGTACAATTTGACGTTCAATAAAGTTATATTACTATCGTAGTTTGCACGCGATGTGTATTCCATGATTGGTTTTCGACTTAATAAAGCAAATAAACGGAATGGGATAAAGTTAATGTTATTATTTCAATTATTGTGTGGGAATAAAGTATTTTTAGTTGTAGGTTTGTATGCTATAATTTTAATTAACAAAAGCATGGTGGTCGTGTATATATGTTTAGAGTTGCTATTGTTATTCGGAAGAATTATGCTCCGTAAATCGGATGAAAATTTTTTATTATTTCAAACATCGGAGTGTTTGACAATATGAGCTGTACCACTTTTGAATAGAAATATTAATTGATAAAAACATCTAAGTGTGGCGCTGTACTACTTTTAAATAGAAGTATTATTTATTATTTGATAAAAAATATCGAAATTTGGGAAGAGTTGTGCTACTTTCAACAACGGATCACAACAGCTGTTCGCAATAACGGAATACGACAGTAGCCACAACAGCAGCCCACAACAAAGGTTAGAATACTAGAACGGGAAAGAAAACGGTAGTAATATTTTTGTATAGGATACTGTATTTATTACCAAATTTTTTATTTGGTGGTTTATTTTCGACCGGTTTAACTAGTGTAGTGTTGTCTGATAATTCTTTATGCGCCAGTGTATTGACTTTGTTATTAGTGGTGGTGGCAGTTTTTTAATTGTACCGAGAAACAGTAACGTTGTATAATGCAGTAATTTTGTGTAAAAGTATAAGACGTTTATGGTCTGTGTTGGATATAATGTGTTGAGGGGAAGTATGAGTAAAGTTGGATGGTGTCTCAAGCTTGACAGGAGGGAGTCGTTTGGATTTTAAGCGTTCGTAGTAGTTTCTTTCCCCGTCGAACGAATTGTCAACAATCTTAAAGATTATTATAGTGTATATTGCTGATAGTTGGGGATTAAAGTTGCCTTCCGGAAATATTTCAATAATGGATGGCGGCGATCAAAAGTTTGGTCAGCAGTTAATTAATATGTTGTACATGCATATGTACATGTATGTCATTGGGTTAAAATTTACACAAAAATATCGTACAACTTTATTTGTTACATTCTATTTTATAACCGATAATCGATATACCGTTAAAAAACTGACATAGCGTTCACAATACTCATACTAATATTTTACTCGAACTATTGTACACTGTACATATTGCCGGGTCTACAAAAAGGCACAAGTACAGTAATTTGGCAATATTGGTTTTTTATTGATTATTTAAGGTTTTGAGCAAAATTCGCAATAGCTAAGCACATGTTTGATAATATACTAACTAAATTTTTAAGTTTTTAGAGCTAGTCAAGGAAATTTATTCTCAAACGTTATTAGTCATGAGCAGAACAATCCAATCTATTTATTGGTTGTGTATGCGAAATTTATTTTTTTTGGTACACTAAATTAGTTGTTAAAAAAGCCTTCGAATTTAAGCCTTTTTGACATTAATAAAATGTTCTCATATTTATTTTTAGGACAAACACACGGAAATGAGGGAATCAGTCATACACATGGAAATGAGGAATCAGTCATTTAGTTACTGTAGAGTGGCATGAAGGTAAGCGACAATGGTGTACCACTGAAACTAGTATAACATTCACAAGACTCGGTTTTTACTAATACTAATAGAAAAAAAATTACAATCAATTGTCCGCAATGACTGATCCACTTGGTTTGTCATATAATTTTGAGCGGATCAACACCTTAGATTGGAACTTCATATTAACAAAACGATCTAATTATATGTTGTAGGGCGATATAATATATATATATATTGTTTACCAAATTTATATATATAAACAGTGGCTTTCCGACCCATGGCAATAGTAATAACTACTAGCTACTAGTATCTAGTAACTTTAAAATTGAAAGGCGTTTTTAGTGTTGACCATTGCCAAAAGATAATAAAAAGTAAAGGTTTACATTGTGCAAATTAAAATAGACGCTATAGGCTGAGATTGAGACAACAAACAAAGAAAATGTCAGCAACTGATGCACTTGAATTGAGAAATAGTGGGGCAGATTATTTGATGCTTGGTCAATATGAAAATGCTTTGGAACATCTTGGTAAATCTTTGGAATATGAACCAAATAATATATTAACATTCAGACTAATAGCAGACACTTACTGCATGCTTAAGCAGCATACTAATGCTGGGATAAATAGCCAAATTAATGATATAGTAGCAACAGCTTTGATAAAAGCTTTGGAATCAAATTCATCCTTGACTTCTTTGAATCTTTGGCATAATCATTTTGGAGAAACAGGAGCAACAGCTTTAGCAGAAGCTTTAAAATCAAATTTATTACTGACTTCTTTGAATATTGGGTATAATCTGATTAAAGATACTGGAGCAACAGCTTTGGCAAAAGCTTTAGAATCAAATTTATCCCTGACTTCTTTGATTATTGACAGTAATAAGATTAAAGATGCTGGAGCAACAGCTTTGGCAAAAGCTTTAAAATCAAATTCATCCCTGAGTTCTTTGAATCTTGGGTATAATAAGATTGGAGAAACTGGAGCAACAGCTTTGGCAAAAGCTTTAAAATTAAATTCATCCCTGACTTCTTCGAATCTTGGGTATAATAAGATTGGAGAAATTGGAACAACAGCTTTGGCAAAAGCTTTAGAATCAAATTCATCATTGACTTCTTTGAATCTTTGGCATAATCAGTTTGGAGAAACAGGAGCAACAGCTTTGGCAAAAGCTTTAGAATCAAATTTATCCCTGACTTCTTTGAATCTTTGGTATAATCAGATTGGAGAAACAGGAGCAACAGCTTTGGCAAAAGCCTTAGAATCAAATTTATCCCTGACTTTTTTGAATCTTGGGTATAATAAGATTGGAAAAACTGGAGCGACAGCTTTAGCAAAAGCTTTAGAATCAAATTTATCCCTGACTTCTTTGATTCTTGACAGTAATCAGATTAAAGATGTTGGAGTGACATCTTTGGCAAAAGCTTTAAAATCAAATTCATCTTTGACTTTTTTGAATCTTGAGTATAATAAGATTGGAGAAGCTGGAGTAACAGCTTTGGCAAAGGCTTTAGAATTAAATTCATCCTTGATTTCTTTGAATCTTGGGTATAATAGGATTGGAGAAACTGGAACAACAGCTTTGGCAAAAGCTTTAGAATTAACTTCATCCTTGACTTCTTTGAATCTTGGGTATAATAAGATTGGAAAAACTGGAGCAACAGCTTTGGCAAAAGCTTTAGGATCAAATTCATCCTTGACTTCTTTGAATCTTCGGCATAATCAGTTTGGAGAAACAGGAGCAACAGCTTTGGCAAAAGCTTTAGAATCAAATTTATCCCTGACTTCTTTGAATCTTGAGTATAATCAGATTGGAGAAACAGGAGCAACAGCTTTAGCAAAAGCTTTAGAATCAAATTCCTTTCTGACTTTTTTAAATTTGCATGGCAATCAAATTAAAGGCACAGGAGCAACAGCTCTGGCAAAAGCTTTAGAATCAAATTCCTCTCTGACCTCTTTAATATTAAATCTGCATGGTAATAAAATTAGAGGCACAAAAGCAACAGCTTTGGCAAAAGCTTTAGAATCAAATTCATCCCTGACTTTTTTTGATTTTGAGTATATATATAGTCAGATTAAAGAAACAGGAGCAACAGGTTTGGCAACAGTTTTAGAATCAAATACTTCCCTGACTTCTTTGAATTTTGCATGGAATAAGATTGGAATACAGGAGCATTAATTATCCCCGACTTTTTTAGATCTTCAATATAATAAGTTGGAGATACAGGAGGAGCAACAGTTTTTGACATAAGCCTCAGAATTAAATCCACTTTTGACTTTTTTGAATCTTGAAGGTAATAAAATCAAGGATACAGTAGCGACTTTACTTTGGCAAAAGCTTTAGAATTAAATTAATCCTTAACTTTGGTATAATCAGTTTGGAGATACAGGAGCAACAGCTCTTTGGCAAAAAATTTTAGAGTTACGTGGGGAGGGGCTGAAAAGTTTTGCGTGTGGGCGTTTATTTCCAGAACTGTTGTAATAATTATCAATACAACTACTTCATTCCTTCAAAGTACTCTCCGTTAAACTCTATACAATGTTCTAGCCGATTTCGCCAACTCTGGAAAGAGTTCTCATAGTCCTCTTTTGGGATACCTTCAACAACTACCTGAACAGCCCTTGCCAAATTTTCGACCTTATCAAATCTCTTTCCCTTTAGTTCTTTTTTATTAGAGGGAATAAGAAAAAATCACAAGGAGCAAGGTCTGGACTGCATGGTGGGTGGGGACCACTCGCTCGTTCCGTTACGATTCTTGCCTTATGTGCTGCGGCATTATCGTGATAAGCATGACGTCACGAACAGTCGTTCTATCCCTTTTTTCCATAAAGTTCGAAAAAACTTTTGGTAGTATCTCGTTGGCATAAAGGTTAGCGTTAACTGATTGTCTTTTTGGAACCACAAATAGTGTAATGACTCCGTCTACAGAAAAAATATGCAAAACATTCTTTTTTTGGAATTGTGAGCCATTTGTGGCCTATTCTCATCCCTTTCCAGTAAAGAAATATATCCATGTTTCGTCAACAGTGACAATGTTTTTGTACCCCCCGTCTAAAATTTTTAATAGTTGCTTGGAAATTTCGACACGATTTCGTTTATGTTCCTCTGAAAGCCTATGGGGAACCCATTTTGCACAGAGTTTGTGGAGACTCAGCTCTTCATGCAAAATGTAAGAAATTCTTTCACGGGAAATACCGACTTCGTTAGCTAATTCTTTAATAGAAATATGCGGGTCATTGCTAACAAGATCCTCGACCCTGGCAATTTTTTCTGACGTCACTGCTTCGCGAGGACGTCCAGAACGGGCCTTGTCTTTAATTTCTTCTTCCCGTCTTTGAATGTAGCAATCCAGCGTCTAATTGTGCTGATAGACAATGCTTGTTCCCCTTCTACGTTCACCAACTCTTCATGGATTTGAGTTGCATTTCTGCCATTTTTCCAAGAAGCGAAAATAAAGTATCGTTGGTTTTCACGGCTCATTTCTTCCAGTTTTTTACTATGTTTGACAAAAAAATTGGTTTCTCGACAATGAGATAGTGAATTTGCTTCTACTTTTTTTTCATTTGTTACATGAAAGCATGCTCATTTGATGATTATTCCCAATTTTAGTTAAATTGATGCAATCTCGAGTTAGAGAGCCACACGCAAAACTTTTTAGCCCCCACGTAACATTGGAAAAGGCTGACTTTTTCCAGCTATGATTTATTGGGCAAGAGTATTTTTGACTTGATTTAACTTCGTAGCATAATGTACTAAAGAGGTCACAGTTGAGGACTTATGTATGTATATTGTTTTTATGTGGCTATTTCAAAAATACAGTAAATTGCAAATAGATATGTTATATTATACCGTTGAATAAAACTTTAAAAGATAATATATATTTCAAAATTAATTAGATAACCTACTTCTACCAGTTTTTCTAGTTTCATTACTATTATTGCAATAATAATAAGCCAATTGTGATGTCCCAAATTAATTTCCTCACAGCAAAATGCGTTATTAAGGCTAATCAGACAGAAAATATCCTAGCAACACAGCCGTACGGCAGCATAGGCGCAACGTAAAAATGACCTCTATACACGGGGCTGGTTGTCAACAAGAAACTTTTAAGGCAACTCAGAAAATGTCCCCGTAATAATTCTGTCTAGAATCGTGTTATAATGTAAACAATACTGGAGTGAATCTATAATACTGAATATCTAATTATATATATAATATCTTACGTTCAAAGACTAAATATATCAAAAGTTTTTAATATATACGGGTGAAACGGCGAACAAGGCAGATATAATAGATAATGGCAAGAAACAAACCGGAGGCAATTTTGTTTATTTTCTTTTTATTGTTATTAATAGTTTTCAGGTTTGCATACCTTCTTTATGATTGCATGTGAGCAAGGCTAGTTTGCATATACTAAAAAATTTCTCCCGGAAAGACATCGGGGTCGAAGGCTTATTCTCAATGTCGTACAGTATATCATTGCTCTCCGCAAGAGAGAGTAAATATTTTATAAACTCTTACCTACTGTTGGAAACAGTATGAGATATCAATTAAATTTGAGGTATAAAGACAAGATAAACGTTGACATGAATACAGACAAATCGTAAAATAGTGATGACAATCAACAGTCTTCTCCAATAACTAATGTTGTATGTCCGTTTGGAATTTATGTCCATTCCGAATGGACATATGTTAGCTTGGAATAGTAAAGACAACCAGGTAACAACATTATAAAATTATTACGATACCAACCCTACTTGCGTATAAACAACTGAGTTTGTTATAAATATATGCTATTTTAACGTTTGTAAGTTTTAGCATAAGGAATGAATAATCTATATAAGCACAAGTAACTTGTGATATTACCACTTGTAGTACGTCTTTATATTATATCGTTCGTATACACTTGAATCTCACCTTATGATACAATAAACAGTATTACACATAAATTACTGGACTGTCGATTATGACAGTTAAAATGCTTCATAACGTTTGGTTACCGTCATGTGTAATCATGTCACAATGTAAACTCTGTCAAATCCCCAAACCCGCATTTACATACGTAAAACATTGAAAGTTCAGAACGTTTATTTGGAAGACATTGCATGTATCACTGTCACAAGAAGAATCGTATAGCACATATGATCAAAATAATGTTTATTCTCACAAAAAACTGCACAATTCTATGCCAATGCCGAAGATTAGGAAAAATGGTGTGGATTCTGCTAATTATCTTTAACTACTCACAGAACGGTTCATTCAACGAGGTGTAATTGAAAAGTTCGATAAAGCGTACGTATAGTATGATATTGACAAATTCTAAACGTTGATTCGAAGCCGTATATTGATCATCAAATTATTCGACAAATTGTGCACATACAGGCAGAAACCACAAGTCGCATGGCTGAATCCTTCGGCAAAACCATACACCAGTCGTCAAATTGTATGATAACTCAACTCATCAAGCAATAAATAACAATTGCGATAGTGAACAGTACATTGCTGTTCTACCATTCTGTTTGTCGCTTAACCAAATCCTCTACAAGGGTTGGTAGTAAATCGAAAAGCGCAGATTTATTAAATTTCACACGATCTGTCCGTATTTTGGTTGACAAGGATGTGTGTGTGTCACACGCCTTAAGCTTAAACCTAGATGGTTAAGTCTTGAATATCATCCTCCGAATTGGAAAATTTCACTAACGTATAATGGATTATGCCAGTTAGGGTGCTCTTCAGGTATACTTAACATTCAATATTCAACCACTAATCTTGAAATAATCGAGTCTGGCATTCACTATACAGAGCTGGAAAATATACCTCTTAGAAATGTGACATTGCATAAAGCCCTTCAGCTCAAAGCTTGGTCAATTTAACCAAGATTAGATGTAGTTGTAAGACTAGTTGCTCAACGGCTCGATGTGCTTGTCGCAAAGCTTGCTGTCATTTGTAATTTAAACTGCCACCCTCATAATCATCAATGCAGTAATGTTAATAAAATATTTTTATAATATTGTTACCTGATTGTCTTTATGATTCCAATCTGACATACATGTCCATTCCGAATGGACATAAATTCCAAATGGACATACAACACCAACGAGGTTTAAGTGAAGAAAGTACATGTACGATGTTAAATTCTATTCGCTTAAGGACAAGTTTATTACTGGATTAGAATTCACAATCCATAGATAACATGCTGTTATGGTTGGGAGCATAAATTGTCTATTGCGTAGGTGTGTTTGCGAACATTTACCAAACTTAGCTCGTACTGCTACCATAGTACTTTCTGTCACTTAGGCTGAAAGAAATTTAGCGCACACGCGCGATTTTTTTCACTACTCCTAACACAAGTATCTACTATACCCGTGCTGCAAATAAGGTTACCAACAATTTATGTAGCAACAAAATTTATTATCGTCGAATTGAGGAAATAATGCTCGATTTGGTTGGTTTATCCGTCAAAAGTTCTGTCACTCGTTCCTTGTTCTTATTGATGTTTCTCAACGGAACAACACTGCTACCGTTAATTGTACTAATATCGTCCTTGCTTCGTTGATAGTTCGATTGTAGCAATTCTTACGCTTAGTAAAAAATGATTGTGAAATTAAGGTTTTTTTATTTCAACATTTGGTAAATTGCACTTGGCGATGTAATATGTCTTATCTATTATCAAAAACTTTATTAAAAAGAAATACCAAACAACGACAACATATGGACAAAGTTTACCATTCTAGCTTCGGTATATTATTAATGGAAAGCGTTTGGTAAAGATGACCGTTATGTGATTGGCGTTAATGAAAAACTGGTTACAAACGGTTATGGAAAAATTTGGCAAAGCAAACAATACATAGCTATCTACAGGTGGCGTTTATGGCACTCAACTCGTGAAATAGTGCTTATTTATATTAAAACAGATTAGGGTGACGGTTTTCTTGTTAATCAGATAAATATATTGAAGATTAGCGCAGCGAACTGTTACGTGATTGGTATAAAATAACGGTTATGGATAAAGTATACAAATTGTTATCGCAGTTAGCTCATAATTGCTTATTTAGATTTTTTGATAAAAGTACAAGAGCATCTGTTACGATTGTTGTAATTTATAGAAATGAGTGAAATGCAATTAATTTCAAAGCAATGTGTACTAGGCCCCCGAACTTTCATGCGCAAAGCAAATCAAATAATACCCTTCAATGACCACCTATTGTGGAAACGTCTTAACTAATTGTGCTTGTAGCATACATTATACGTCTAACTAATCCGCTAAAAGCAAACTCTCACGATAAGAGATTCTTCGTTTGCGCCTTAAAATAATATAAAGTGTAACAATTATCTTATTTATTACATAATCATAAACTACGGCAATACTAAAATAATATATGATGATGATCGGTTGATAATCAACTGGTGAGGGGTTAGTTCTTAGCATCTTATTCATGGCAAGATCTTACTCATGCGAGTTTACGGAAATAACGTTATGACCCGTTCTAGGATTTGACCCATTGTCACATTAGAATAATCTCTTGCACCAACGTCGAAACAATCTTGACCATTTTCAGAATGGGTCAATCCCAGAACGGGTCTTACAATAATTGAAATTATGACATACGCATTTAGATTCACTAATAATTAAAACCTTTCACGCGACATAGTAAACAGCTACATGACACGAAAAAGTGCAGTCTCTTCTTATGCTTGCCAATAAGTTATACTCTCTCCTCGAAACTAACAACAATCGTAAACACTCCCTTGAAATTTCTTTCGTGGGAGAAGTAACTGTTTACCACAATGTGTCACGAACCAAGTTTCTAATTTGGTATCATCACAGTCAATACTACTCGAAGACGCATGCCTCATATTCAAAGTCAAGCTAAAAAATCCTCAACATATTATATATCCATAGACGTCTCATGTTTACAGCATAAAAAAACTCGTATCTCTAATGATTATCTGCCAGAAACCACTGGATTTTTAGGTAGTAAGCAAAGTCAGACTGCATCTTACGACGTTGTCGTTTCTCGGTAAGTAAAAAGTGTGTTGTCGCCAACAACACCTTATACGACAACGCTGGCTTTTCAACTTATACAATAGATGAATTGAATAACGCATCATCGAACGACACTTACACCTGTTAAACCTGTTGAGGATAAGCCGCAGCTCAAAAAGACGTCTGAGAATTGTAATGACAAAAACCACTGTGGAGAAAACAAAGTTTCAATATGCAATAATTACATAACAACCACCGTTGTCTCTCTTTGACCTGAGGCGATACAGAATTTATCATTAACTTAAAGTCGCTGAGAAAGAACAAAACGCTTAACCATTTACTTTTATTTTTCATTGTACCAATATATTATGTATAATCTGTAACCGGACGGGACGGCAAAACCGTATAATACTGATGACGACATTTCTTAGGTCAATGTTTTAGTACTTCAATATGTTTACTAGTCATTGTCATAAATTATTATTATATTGTTAAGTGGTATGTAAAACGTACCCCTGTTAATATATTAACTATAAACACAACGAACATAATTATGCAAATAGTAATTTGTCCATCAAAGAAACGACTGTTAAATGTGAGAATATCAATCCAATAAATTGCTTATAGTGTGACGCAAAACCGTAACCTCACAAACAGACTCTACAATTACAGCGGTTTGCAGTAATTATTCTTCTGTTAAATGGCATACCTGAGGTTATTACCTGAGAATATCTCATATTTATTTACTGATACCTTGACAAAGTAGCATCAATGTTAAAGTAAAGCACATGAACCATGTTGGCACGAAGAAATAAGTTCTATTGATGTTATTAATAACTGTCTTTTATCGTTCAATATTATATCACATCCAAGGCCCCAAGAAGATTCATGTGTTCTTCTCACACATACGTTATAATGCACATACTTTGGGAATACAGTATATCATGTATACTTTTCTCACCTCGTACCTATGTTGCATAATGCTTAAATATACGACAAGGGAGACCTGCCAACAAACCTTGTTTATTCAAAGTTCACTTCTATTCTAAGAACCTCGCTTCAACGTCTGAAAAGCACACAATAATAGTTATGAGTTTATTAGTATTAGGGAGAAAAAAAAACGATGTCGGATCAATATACGATGTATATTGACCTTAAAATCTAGCTGTTTTAACGAGGCTTTTGACTACCTTTACTATTTGCTATACTTATAAACGACAATTAGTGATTTTAAAATTGGATACTCACGGTGCGCGATCGATCTTGTATATGCCGTTCCTAAATTACCCAAAGTTCGTATGTCTGCTTTTTTTGATAAAATTAATTTTGGAAGCCTGTAGGTCGGAGAATTTTCTCTAACCAACAATTCGTTGTAAAAATTAAATAATAATTTTGATGTCAAAGATTCAATAAAAAATCGAAGGCAAGTTCGATTTCGTATATCGCCGATACAGAAAACAGATTGTACTTTTACCAGCGATAGAAATCTACCAGGGAATTAAACACGGATTTTATTAGAGTATAAAGAACTATTCTAATGCAAAGTATTATTTGATTAAGAACAATATTCGAAAGATGAATTGAGTTGCTGAAGATACTGATTTCTAGGAAATTACAGTGTGGGACAAAAAATTCCGTAATTTTTTCTGTAACATTCAATCATGCATATCTCCACCAATTTAAGGTCTATTTAAACAATGTAAAATGCAAAACGATTGTCAGGATAAGGGACTTTATATTTATTTATTTTGAACCGCTTGTTCATAGGCATTTTGCATTAATCCTATTTTCTAAATTCCTTCAACATTCCCAAAACTTCCTTTAGAAACGTCAATTAAAACGATGACTTTCAGACAAAAGATAAATCGCCAAGCTATACAACAATTGTAGGATCAAAGCATTCGGAATGGTGTGGAGATTCATAAGCGCAAGGTTATTCCACAGTATGGTTTATGGTAACATTAAAAAACCTCGAACAATCTGGAACCGTTAACCCTAACCCTAAAGGCTCTTTGCTTCTGCGTAAGGGATAAGATAATTTTATACTGTTTTTCCCGAAATAATGGGCAATAATCTGTTAAGAGACGAATGGCGTTTCAACAAGACAATGACCTAAAACATACTAGCAGTCTTGCAAAAACTTTCTTCGGGACAACATGCCCAAAGTTATAGACTGGCCTTCTAACAGTCCCGACCTAAATCCAATCGAGAATCTCTGGAGTATTGTTAAAAGAAATGTAGAAAAGAAATATTAATATTAGTGATTTATGATTGAAGAGTGGGATGATATTCCAGAAATCGACCCTAATTGGGTTAGTACAATCTATGAAAAGCTTGTCATAGAAAGTAACAGTGAACGCATTCCATACTAAATTTTTTTAATAAAATCTGCTGCTTTTCGGCTTTCAAATGATATAAAATTTATTTTATTATTTGCAACACCGGTTCTTGCGTAATGTAATTTAGTAATTACGGAATTTTTTGTCCCACACTGTATACACCTTTCTATCGTTTCATTAAACTAATTTGCTTGTCAAGATTTTTCGATAAAGCGGGATAATCGAAGTATCAAGAATTTTCTCGCATGCTTGCGTCTAAAACAAAGAGATTACCATATAAAGTCAATAATCCTGTCTAGCAAAAGAAAACTTGCACTCGCTGTGTCACTAATTCCGCAGCTTCTGCGCTTGTATTACCTAGTACTAGGTTAGTTACCCCGATGTGTCACAGATTCTGTACCACCGACAGCGGTTATAACTGAACAATTCAGTTAATATTAACTAGACAATGTCCCGAAATGAATTATCACAGACTGATGCACTTGAATTGAGAAATAGTGGGGCAGACTATTTGATGCTTGGTCAATATGAAAA
>CAJVPI010001472.1:0-12492 GCA_910592345.1 Paraglomus brasilianum
GTTTGTAATTGAGATTTCTTAATAAACTCATCGAGTTGCTTATTGTTGCTAGTCCATCTATCGGATAATTGTTTATGCCCGCAAATGCACCACACGGGACTATTCCACATGCGGTGCAGAATCCATGGAGAGAATAACAATGATAAAAGCGTCTATTAGCAACCATGTAATACTTGTCTTCGTACTTGGTGAATCCATATACCAGTTTGTTGCGATATTCAAGCCATTTGGAATATCGTCTAAATTGACTAATATCGTCATTGTACTTGTATGTTGGAAGTGAGTAAATTCTAGCGAACTCACGCATAAATGTTGGCGTACAGGTTTCATCATTTCCAAGTGACAGCAGCATTATCGTTGTTTCCTTCATTTCACCATCATTCTTCGTTTGCTTGCGAATGGCGTGGTAGACGTTGTCAATTTGAGTTGGCTCTATGTCAGTGAATTCTGAGCAAGGAATCCATTCAAGTCTTAAGTATTCCTTTTCATTTTCCAAGGAGGATTGAACAAAGTTGTCAATTGCTGAATTATTAACAGTCTCTGATGCTAACGACATAGTTTGAATAAGAAGTTTTTCAAGTACAATCACGGAGTCATTCTTACTAAGATTGAACCGATGATCTGTGTGTAACGCTTAACTTCTTTCTTTTTGATTCCTATCTGGACGTTGTATAATATTATATATATTATGTGAATTAAAATTGTAGTCATGCTTTACCGATAAGTCCACAAGTAACATTGTAAACTTATGATGTCTTGATATTGCATACAGTCATGGCAAGCCTAACAGATGTTCTTAGGATAGAATATCTTTATTGTAGCTATTGTCACATCTTCTTTGCCACAAATTACATATGTAAATCCGGGTTTTACATGGTGATGCAAATTATACACGTACACACAAAATTCCAATATGTTAGATAGTAAATTTACGAATTTATCTGGAGCCGACTTTTATCCTACGAAATAGGTCATGCGACTCGAATATTTAAAAATCAATCCACACATAACTTTATATTTACACAAATTTATAAGTGCAAAAGAACCGCTGTTACTATGGTGCTACGACGCATCAGAATACAAGCCAACGTGATATTGATGCCAATTGCAGCTGTCGATTTGGCTTTGTCAGACTTAAAGATGCGACCATTCCAGTACATTTATGGATGGGCGTACTTGGATATGCGTAATTATGCTGTATCTTTTTTTTCTTCTTCTCAATTAACTAAGCTACCATCTGACACTTTATAATCTAACTTAAATATAGCAATGTAACCAGAGAATTTATTTTGGGAACCACCTAATTGCTTACTATTATTGATTTGGCAATAAAAACATTAGCAGCAAATCAGACAATTACTGTTATATCTCGGGCAAATAATGATTGGTCAATGTACAATTTTCATATGTTAAACAGAATAGCGCTTAGAATGCGGAACAAATTGGTTGCAAGTGAGAACAGTTAAATATTTGCTGAAGGTGACATTTTCTTCAATGCCAACAATTTTTTCGAGATGTCTGAAAACATAATTGAAGACATGTTGCTGGAACTAGTGTATTGAGTAGGTGTTAACGGAGACCAGTTAATGAATCTTTTGATATTCTTAACTTATATATCAATTTGATTTATTGTGGGCGTTTTTGGAAATGGAATTTGGGCAAGTATGATTCTAGAATAAGCTACATAATAATTATTCTAAAATTTTTTTGATACTTAATATTTGGTTGGCCATCGTTATTGATTCAATTCTATTTGCCATGCCTTTGTAACTAAATTCATATATTAATATGCAAATTCTGGAATTTTAGTCCATTCCTCCAGTCATAAATAAAACAATTTCTATTATTATTAGTTTTTTATGAATTTTTTGAACGCCTTCAAAGCAAATTCTGACCATATACATAATAATAAATGTTTAATTAGATTCAAAGCAGGTGATTGACTTGGCAAATTTTGCCAAATCCACGCATAGATCTTTGGCCTGTATAAACTGGCGCATTGTTTTGTTGAAACAAGTAATCTTTTCCATAATATTTAGTATTATGAAAGACAATAACTGTTTTTAAGTATTTGCATGTAGACTAATTTATACAACTTTTATCAGGTCCCAACTTTTTAAATCCCAAACGATAAGACCACACACCATGCTTTGCTGAAGGAATAATGGTTTGTCATGTAACTCTTTGAGAAAAACCGCAACAATTTGGTACGTTTAACTTTTACTGCCTTATTGTCTGAAACAAATTAAACTGTTATACACTTAGGGAGTGTACATATTGGATCGACAGTCCAGTGTGTGGAACGAAGACAGGGGCGAAGTTTCCAAATCATATGTCGGAAGAGAAATCTGCTGGAGAGAATGTAACAGTAATACGCGACGCAAGTGACGTCATGAGTTTACCCGTATATTAATTCTCCCTAAATTAGTATTAGTATTAGTTATATCCCCTATTCAAAAATTCCGAAATGTCAAAGAGCGCGACTGTACCCTCATATCTGCGTCAACGAAAAGTCGTGCTTCATATAGATCTCGGTTTGTACAATAGTTTGTAGCATGTAACTTTTACAATGTCTAGAAATCGTTTCGGAGCACTTCTGAACATGAGCATTCATTATCGACAGACTGCTTTTATTGTCAGGTTGGTAAGTAAACACGTTTCAACATATGAACTCGACTTGTAAAAGAAAATTGTATAAAGCATTAATTATGAGCATATGTACAATCATAGAACACGTACGACTGCAGATTCCTTCTGACGTACCGCTGGCAGTTCAACAATGGCAGGGGCTGATTGCAGGTATGTTTGCTGTCCCTTCCTTGAAACTTTATTAGCACAACGTGAGTTTATACCTTTCGAATTGTTTAAAGTTAATTATGCCGCGCGTAAGGCTGGCATACAGAGACATTGTACTGCTCGAGAAGCATTGGCTGCATGTCCTGGTAAATATGCATAGTCCCGATATGATTATTAACTGTTCTACTGTTCTACTGCATACTGTGAGATGTCTCTAAACACCTAATTCTCTTGACAGACTTGAAATTAGTTCACGTTGCGACGTACGCAAACGGAGAGAAAGAGCCAAAATACCATCCTAATCCAAGCTATGCTACTCACAAAGTATCGCTAGATCCATATAGACGCGCAAGCGCGTCAATCTTTAAGATTTTCCAGAGATTTTGTAATATAGTCGAACGTGCTAGCGTGGACGAAGCTTACATGGATGTAACGGATATCGTCAATTCAAAACTATTGGGAATGTTTTCGAATTTAGATGAAAATTCCGAGGCTCCTGATGTGGAATGGGCCAACCTCGGGACAATCTATGAGAACAGCGAGGCAAGTTATGTACCCACAGATTCCCATATAGACAATAACGATAAATGGTGTGACTGGCAGTTGGCTGTGGCTGCCAAGCTTTGTGCAGAGATAAGGGATTCCATACACAGGGAATTGGGTTATACTTGTTCGGCAGGTAAGCTGTTGGGTGGTTGCGACCTTTTTTTTATCGATGTTGCTCAATGAGCTACTCTAATAGGTATTGCCCATAATAAGACTCTCGCAAAGCTATGTTCTGTATTGAACAAGCCCAATGGACAGGTATACGATTTTTTGGAAACTTGAAACTTTTTGGTATTCCATAATCTGACATTTACGCAATCCCTGTAGACGGTCATGAGATCCAGTCAAACACTTGGTTTCATGTATTCTATGCCATTCCAAAAAATACGTAACTTGGGTGGGAAGCTGGGTAATTTCATTGAAGATGTGCTGCAAGTTGAAACTGCCGGAGAATTATGGTAAATGGTTTTGGCCATAGACTTGAATGAATGACTGTGAGGCAAACCGACACTATAATTTCTCGATTGTATGAATATACCGTTCAACTTTTCAATAGGAAGTTTAGCGTTGACGAACTGCAAGCCAAGTTTGGCAGGGTAACAGGAGCTTGGCTCTTTGGTATTTGCCGAGGGATAGACAGTGAAGAAGGTGTTGATTAATGAAAATTAAATCCTCTCGCATTTAGTGTTTTGTTTACAATGTGATCACTAAGCGTTATTATTTTTAGTCGTTCATAGGAACGTTGCAAAGTCCATGATGGCGGCCAAGTCATTCCGTCCGCCAGTGAAAAATTTGCAACAGATCCAACACTGGGCTACAATACTTGGGACAGAATTGTATACGCGCGTAATAGATGATTTCGAACTTAACCAACGCTGGCCCAAGAATTTAGTGGTTTGTGTTATGAATTTGCATAGTTGGTTTCAATCTGTTGAGACAAAATGGGTTGAGCGTCTGTTACACGCTTTAACATTGTGATACTTTATTAGATTCATTATAGATGTATCTCACAATCTGCACCTCGCTCAAAATCATGCCCTTTCCCCCGTAGAGGAGAATTATTTTCGCCGGATACGATCTCGACCAAGATATCAGCACTGTTCAAAAACTCGCCATACGCGTTTCCCTGTGTAAGATTAGCAGCTTCAGCTACTGGGCTGGGTAAAGATAATAGCGTAGGGATGATTGACATTAGCCAATTCGTCGCCATACGTCGAGATGCAGGAGAGGATACAGCTATTAACAGTGATCATAAAATGAATATGCACGCACACGAGACTGCTTCCACAGAGAAGCGGCAGAAGAATTCACCGGAATCATCCTTGATGAAGGGACAAGTCACTCTTGACCAAGTCTTGCAGCAGAATTGTAATCAGACCCCACAAGAGTCTGAATCAAAAATTGAAGACACGAGACTATCCGAGTCTTATGATAAGTTCGGTTTATCTCCTGGCGATATACGAAGGTTTTTTACCAATGCGACTGCTTCAACCGATAGTTCTGGACCAGATATCGTGCCAAGCGATTTGAGTGTTACAAAGAGTACTAATGAAATGTCTTCGTGCGACAAGTGCAATAAAATGATACCACAGGATCAATGGATTGAACATAAGGACTTTCACTTTGCATTACAATTACAAAGAGAAGATGATAGCGGCAGGAAGTTAGTGCTAACCACCAATGACGGAAGTAAGAAGAAAAGGAAAATAGACATTAGTAATTATTTTAAGAGTAGAACCGGCTAATATTGAGGGCGTGAAGCGCATTTTAATACTATCCAATTATAGTTAGAATACCAGTCCGTAGTACAAATTTATCACGAAGAACGCAACAATGGGCATGCCAAATATAGTATGTTGATTGACGATATCGTACTGATAATATCTCCATGACAAATGTGTTTGTTGAATACAACCGGCTCATAACCTGTCTATGAGCACGAATTTGAATAGTAACAACTTTTCTAAAAATAAAGTTGGCGTGATTGCACATCAATGGCCCAAGAAAAGGTTTTCATGAGGCTTTTCAACATCTACAAAAAATTGAATAGACGAAAGTGAATATTTCTTAAAACGTTCCACAGCAGGAGCAGTTGCTTTAGAATCATAATGGCCGGGTGCCCAAACCTTAAATTTTTATGGGGCAATCGTTATAATAATTGTTTGCTGCAATCCCAATCGTTTTCGCCGCAAAAGCTCTCGTAAAAAAATTAATTTGATTGTCGTACTGGGTAGTAAAGTATTATTCCGTTATGCTTGAGCATGCATATATTAGATAACTCTGCATCGGATGAATGCCTAACTCGATCGGTATTTGAAAGGGGGAGGTAAGACAGCATATTTATCACGAACGTTTGTGATTCTTAGATCATCAACGATATCTGCCTGTAGTGACAGTTGGTTATTTTTAGAGACGTCATACACGCAAATCAGAAAAACCTTCAAGTTTTTCCGTACAATGTACCTACATAACACAACGCAAGCCCTTGTTCTTTGTCAAAGGATGAATGGATATTATACACATATGCTCCTCCTTCCTTGAATTGGTTTCACACAGACATATGTAAGTTTTATATATATACAAGCACATGCTTTGGCTTTGTTATTTGTTTTATTTAACAGATGATTTTAGAGACAAGAAGACAATGGGGGTTGACCGTGTGTGTAAGAATTGGTTGGAGTGTTGTTACAAATAAAATAAAGTACAGTAATTATTAATTATACTCGTAAACGTGTATGTGTGTGTGTATGTGTGTGTGTGTGCGTATGTGACCATTCATCAGTCCCCCGCAAGAATTATGATTTGAATTTATTTCTTTTTCTCTTCTTTTTTTTTTTTTTTTACTTTTTACATGGCCAAGGCCATTGGCTTATTTCCATCGTTTACTAGTTCTCGACTACCAGAAAAATTACATCCAGAATACTTATACTGCTCCCTCAACACATACAATGGTACTTCGTCTAGATCAACGTGTCCATCATCATCGTCTTTAGTCAACACATCATTCCGTTTTATCAGCCAAGGTCTTATTCGAGTCCCCTTTTCCCATTTTTGATTGTTGCAAGAGTCCTTGACTGATGCCGGTGATGGTGATGACAAGGGAGACGATAATGATGACGCCCGTTCTGGAACGTCTGGTGACGAAAATAGACGACGATGGCGACGTGCAATTGGTAGATCACGGGTCGTTAGCTTTTTTGACTTGTCATCTACCGTAATCACTACAGCTTGAGATGCATACGAAGCACGATATTGGGATAACGAAGCAATTTTTTTGGGAAGATACGGAGGAAGATACGGAGTACGTGCTTGCGTGCCCGGTTGCGATTGACCACTATTGTTTGGTCGGACTTTTTGCGCAAAAGCAAAGCTACGAAATGCTACCGATCTTGCCTCGACGTTCTTGCCGTTGCCGCTTCGGTTACCACCACACTTGTCAATATTGCGTGGATCGCGTGTATCCTTATCCTGCGTGATTATGCGAGCCTTTTTCGACTCGTACAGTCGTAATTCTTGTTCTTCGCTGAGGGTAAGCGGGCTGCTGTATTGTAGTTTCTTCAGAACAGCGCTCAAAAGGACAATGTTGTATAGGGGTCTGACGTCACGGTTTGCGTCCTTGTATTTGCGGAGAGTCTGCGTGTATACAAAGTGTCTCGGCGTACCCAGCTGGATAGTTGCATTAGGTGACTTGTCCAGTTTGTCCCTGTCAAAGGTCGAGTCGGGTAGACTGTGTGAAGGAGAAGCGGCATCAGGGAGGGGCTCATGACCCAGTATGAAGGGACATGACGAATATAGCTCTTCAATGAACGATATGCTGAAATTAGGTTTAGGTAAAGCAATAGTATTAATGTTAGTGTCGTCATTATTTTCTATTTTGTTCGACTTTGCTGTCTTGGAAAGTAGGCGGTCCCACTTTTTAGGTTGTTTTCTGTCCTCGTACAATACAATATCTGTACTAGTGGTATTATTGTCGGAAGGTTTTATTTTTGATTTCCGCAGTTGTGTTTTTGCCCACTTGGTAAGTACTGCCACGGTTGAATTTTTCTTAATGTTGAGAGCAACGCTCGTTTGTGTGTCGGAGATAGGTAGCATTTTGTTGTATGTTTCCAAAAATTATATGTGAAAGAGAGGCAATATTAATGTTTGGAGGGAGGGGGAGTTTAGATATATATAGATGGGCGGAGATAAGTAGTTTACTGATCAAATAAAAACCGTATTAATCTCTATTGAAAAATTATTAGTAAATTTTGGAAATAGTAAAAAGCGATACTATGTAAATGGAGGGAAAAAGGTTCTTATATACATACCAAATATAAATGTTGTGCTTCAACAAAAGATTTGCGCGATGGGCGAATAATTGGTGGCTGAGGGTAACAATTATCCTTGGTACCACTCGGTCTATGTAAACTACTAATAAAAAAGAGTTGCAACACAGTACAGAATAAAGGTCAAAAAAAAGTGTTGGCTAACTTGTATGCAAGGTATTCGTGTTCATCGATATCGTGCAGCCTATAAATATCAGGCATACTCGCGGTATACAATTCGCAAATTGAGTGACCGTTAATAGTTGCAATTAGCCAATACACACTAACAAAGCATGGCATGGGAAAGTCAACTTGTTGTGGAACAGTGGAATGCGGCTGTAGTCATATGTTTGCCCATCTCATCATCATAGCTTGTCGTTTGTTTTCGATTTCCGGCTTTTGTTTATAGGCAGGCGTAAACAATACGACAATATTGTAAAACCAACAAACCAAACAGCTATTATAACAACAACAACAACAATTATAACAACAACTACTACTACTGCTACTACTACTACACTACTAATACTACTACTACTATTACTACTACTACAACTGCAATAACAACGACGACAACTGCAATAACAACGACGACAACGACAACGACAACGACAATAGTAACAACAGTATAATGATGACAACTTTTTTTTTCCCATAAAAGTGTTACTCAAGTGACGATATTGTTCAACGAGACCAAACTATCTATACCTTTCAACAATTTACAAATGAGAGCATAAAATTTTGGATTGTAAACCTATTCGAGTCTAATTCTTCTTTTTTTCTCGGCTATACGCGCACATATTCCAATATCGTTGTTTAACAAGGATTGCCGTATAAACTGTAAAATGTTTCGATGTGTATTTCGGGTTAGCTGCAATGTTTATAAGGTAATCATTAACCCAGTCAACTGTAAAGACAAACAGTCTGCTGTCAGATCTTCGGCTTTGCCTTATTCAACCAAGCTGGGAATTAGATCTTGATATTCAAGGTTTTCAATTCGTCTGTTTCACCATATCCTGTAAACCAAAAGATCTCTGCTAGCAGCTGTTGGAAAAAGAAAAATTTATTCAACGCCGATCATTACTCTCATGTTGAACCATATGATGGAATCTCTTCGTCAATATAATCAGAACATTCTCGCCGTGATTTCATCATTTAACCCTCTCCGCACCAGAAGGAGAAACATAGTGTGAGAAAGTCATTCCGTTAATAGCTAACATTTATCATGATTATAATTCGGTTGAACAATAGAGCATCCAATTACGTCATACTAACCTATAAATGGAAATAGAATGGATCAAGCGTCACCTTCTTAAAAGGAAATTAAAATGGATGATGTATTGGTTGTTCCTTAAATGGAGCTCCAACTTCGTCAAAACAACGGACTTGATCATATTTTACCATTGTGATTAAAACATGTGCAATACTTGCAAAACCCACTTGCCCCAAACACTTGGTTAAATCTGTCGTAACTGTCATCTTGTCATGCAGGATCGAGTTATCATTGTCTCAGATATTGCATCTTTAATGAAAATCTTATTATCGGGGATTTTTGCTAGTAAGAGCTTCATTATATCGGAATTCTCTATAAAGAGCTTTTATTAATATCGACGAAAGCAATGTCAATTTAAGACTATATAGAAAGAGACGTACTTTAACAGCAGCTTTCAAACGATTTTAATATATGAACGAGAGCTAGAAATTATCAAGTGTTACAGTTAGTATTAGGGGAATAGACCAAGAGCCCAAAGTGAATGTGTTTATTATTTTTATCCCGTACATTATGCAACTTCCTTATTATTTGCCTTTGCTCCACTGAGTCCACAAGTTGTGAGGTTGAGATAAGGGTATCTACGACTAATAAAGCATACCCAATATACAACTTGCATGTGATTAAATGAAAGCGACATTATAAACCTTTTTTTTTCAAATATCACTATTACTATTAATATCGATATAATAACAACATTTTGAGAAGTGTTGTTTCAAGTGTTCAATTTTGTAAAACTAAGAAAGTGCTCTCGGAAACAAATAAATATCCTGGGCGTTTTACTGTAATTAATAACACTGCTTATTTTAGTTTCAGATCAATAAATATTTTGTACGTAATACGCCAATGTATATAGAGACAGATACTCCTAAATTACAATCTATAATAAGCCATTTTCATCGCCATGTGCCATTGTTACTATTGATTTGTGAATTCTAACCATTGACCAAAAACGATATATCAAGTGGGGGCATTGATCAAAGAAGACCAGATCAAAGCAAACATAATAACGCCACAGAAAGATTTCAGAGTTCACAAATTGTTCACATCGTATCATATTTCCGCGATCTATCGATAAGCATAACAAAGATCATAGCCTATGAGTCTTCGTTTTGCAATTAGTTTAGTGACTTGACACTGTGAGTAAAAACGTAATACATATGTGTTATTTGATTTCTAATCACTGAATTAGGCAAACGCGAATTTTTGCTTATCAGAAACTTGCATACAATGACGCAACAATAGCCAATCGCGTAAGATTTCTAATGCGATATGTACAACTTACGACATCACTACTGTGAAAAGTAGTCATAAAAACGGGAAGACAGGCACTTGATATAAGAGATGAGTCAGTAAAAAAGGCTAAACCAATAAAATTGCATGTTTCAAATGAATAGTTTATGCGACCTCACTTTTTCAGATGACGTAATTTTTAGTTCTGCTCTGTCACATACTAACATGAACGCGGTTCACGTTGTGATGGTAAGGCAACTAACTTGCTGTTGTTGCGTTATTGTTTTTGAGGGGTAGGATGTTGTTGGTGTGATGGTGAAGATACATAAATCTTGTCTTCATAAAGACTGGTAGTATCAATGAGATTTACACTATTTCTATATCATTCTCTCTAATATCTTCAAGAACTCCTTTATTTGTATGGTAGGTACTAATATGGATAATATAAAACCTTTGAACAAACATATTAATATATAATGACCATGTTTAATCCATAATCATGTCTCCCGCCTCAAAAATTGAGCAGAAGAAATGAATATCGATTTATTTACAATACATAACAATTAGCGTAGAGAGATGTTGTGTATAGGTGATGGGAAACTTATATCTACAATAAAAGCAAAGTAATTGTGGCAGATCAATATATTAGTATATTAGTATCGAAAGTATGAGTAGTGGACAATAATCATCACGTATCGATCATCTCTGTTTTTTGCCCGCGTTTTTTTTTATCGCGTTTGCTTTGACTGTATTCCGTAGGTCTTATAGTATATCGTAGTGAACAATTCTGAACCACCCAAGGGATCAAGTTCCGTAGGTCATGAGTCTTGGCTTCAACTCCGAGGATAGCTACTCTATCTATAGATTACCCGATGATTATATTACGTGATGGGAGGTGATGGACATAATACTTGGTGATTCGGGCAGACTAAGTCGTTAATGGCGGCTAACAAGTATCGATCCACTAACACGATAGTAGAAATTGCAACATATATTCACAACTGTAACAGTAATTATATATGTACAGTTACCATGAACATTCCGATCATCAAACCAAGACAATTTAAATTTCATAATTCCTTCATTGCCGGATATTTATTGTAACGGCGGTAAATAATATAGGAAAGCAAAAATGCGAATTAAAACAAGACTTACCCACATGAAAAAACCAACAAATTATCTGTGTGAATTGACAACTTATAATTTTGTCATGTAGAATCCAGAAATGAAAGCACAAACCCAGGAAGTTATTATTGTTTCGGGGATAATCACTCTACGTAAAAACCAGAAAAAGAATGGAAGGTACGCCTCCTACCAAAGTATAAATACGATACAAGATTTTACTAGTATATCGATGTTTTTAAGTTACCGATTTCCCATATTTTATATAATTTGAAAGCTAAATTATTGTAGTTTCAAATAAGAGGTATAAGTAATTATAAGATATTAGCGACTGTTGTGTTTACGCCATTTAATATTGATTAAGCTCCTCACACTGCAACAGTAATATCTTAAAATTGCTAATACCTCTCAATTAAAACTACAATTGTTTAGCTTAAACCTTATCGAGAAATATGAAAAGTCAGTGACATGGCATGACAGTACCATATTGAAGCGGTTAATATTAGGCATTTTACTCAAGTCCATGTAAGACTCGTATTAAGACATTATAATTAAGTAATTCACTTGGTTTTTTCACACAGAAAACTATTATTCAAAAAAAATCTCTACTTTAAACACTTAATTCTATTGAGAACGAGAACAATTTACTAGCAAGTTGAGAGATAATAGTTTACCAACATTTATAGGTTAACATCTCGTTTTGAATACAATTTACATGTGCTTATTAGCAACATTCTTATATGTGCATTACCTCGAAAATTCTTTCGAATGCTCTATTCGCAAAAATTCAAGATACGGCCAGCTAATTATACGCTTCCCGATTAATTGGCACGACAATATTAGTAGGGGAAGTGGAGCAAAAAAACGAGATATATAATTAACTCTAGTAAATTCATGTCTAATTATAATACTAACACATTTGAAATTGTTGGGTAAATACTGCCCACCTTAGGTTATGTTGAAATGGTTCGCCAATATGTGTGACTTTCGAGATAAATTGAGCATACCAATAACACAACATAATGCGACCCGGCAAGGATCCGAGGAACCCGCAGGGGATTTCACGATCTCGGCACGTTGGATTTATATATATATATATATACTACCTGGATAAAAGTCTTGCACACTGAAAAATTTTAATTATACAAAATTGCACATAATAATTACATTTCAAAATTTAACAATTTATACTTTAACCAATGAAGTAACTATGTATAAATC
>CAJVPI010001473.1:0-12491 GCA_910592345.1 Paraglomus brasilianum
GACTTTTATCAGGAACATGTACGTGGTAGAATATAAATATTACCCACGCACTGGTTTAATTTATCATTCAAGGACATGGTGCTAAAAGTTAAATTTGTTTCAGAAAACGGATGAATTGCTTGAATTACTTAAAATAAGTGCCAGAGTTCAGAATGACATGCTGGAAGAGCTTGTTGAATAATCTTAATCATCCCAATTGTGCACCCCCCAATAGAAAAATAGCAACAGTATTGAAGTAAGGATAATGACGAAACTTTCTTCTTTTTTACTTGATCGAATTGGGTGGAGATTTATCTGGTTTTTTTCTTTCTGAAGGCTATATCAATTCTTATATCGAGATACAGTCTATGATCTTCGGATATTCAGCGAAAATCAAGTTTTCGATACTCTGTCACGGGTAAATATGGATTGCAATGACTCATTATACACGCTGTGATTGTGCTAACAATATTGTTTTCTCGTTGAAAAGATACGCGAAGAAGAGAATTTATACCGAAGATTAGAAAATCTCTTTAGAGATGAGATCTTTCTTCAGTGTTTGAATGTATTCATATTTATCTCAGGTTGGCCGTCCGTGCTTCCGATGAAGGTAAAGAAACTATGCTGTTATGCTAAATTATTGTCCTTCGCAAACTACCATTATTTCCTGTTCACCCCCCTAATAACTATTCTCTATCATTGTTTTTAAGTCTCTAAAAGTTCACTTGAATCATGGCCGGAAAGAAAAGTTTTGCAAGACTTTTAATTCACTTTCTGCATCCTGGAGTTGATCATGACATTTATATTCACGTAATAAACATACTGTGCTATATGTTGAAGATACCAAGTACTCGTGATATATGCACAGAGATACTGCAGCCCTTGATTGATAGTCATTTGGACTGGCAGAAGAAAGCAGTTCAAGCATCATCAGAAGGTCAGTCACACGGATAAAGACAGTTGGCTTATTTACATTTAATCCACAACACGTTCTCTTTTACCCATCTCATCAATACAGCAGACCTTCACATATACTTTGGTGGTCCACGCTCGCCGTTTCTTCCCCTTCTTGGTGTACCTGGTCGCAACGGTCCTTCATTATCAACAAACGCACGCATCCACGTTTATAGACCATTCTTGCAGAAATTGTCATCGGACGAGGTTAAGAGATTAGAAGAGGTATAAACCATATGCAAACGTTATTATTCGCACGGCTACAGCGGGCGTCGAAATGGAAGAATATGATAGAGCCGTGCAACTTTGTATGTCTGATATTCGAACCAAGAGGGGTTTTTGTTAAGTATGGATTTATTGAGATGGGGTTTGTAAATAATGTGCGATAAATGCGCGATCGTGTATACAACATACTAAATTTCAAGCTTTTCCTCTCCCACCTCCTCTTTTCCCCCCAATTAAATCGCAGCAGGCTCCTTTAGAAACGGTTGACCTTGACACCGGGATTGTTTTCACAATGCTTCACGATCTTTACAACAACTCGTCTGAAAATGTCAGACTCCAAGGTGCTTACAAACATACATCAGTCGCTATGCTGATTGAACGTGTGCTCAACTCTGATGAACCACGATTAGTATTGAATCTGAATTCAGAGAAACGTAATACGTTCAAATCGTTGACAGATATCGTGAGTTATTGGTTAATTTTTTTTTATTATTTCATTTTGTTATAATTTAGATACAGTATACATGATGATAATAATATTTGTTAATGTTTCAGATTAAGAAGAGCAAGACGGATGTTATTCAGCCAATAGTGTCCAAGAGAATACAACAACTTGCAGCAGACGTTAATGTTTTGAAGGAGGCTATCGGAGCAGACGATATGGCGTCTCATAGTGCAGCAGTTAATAGTGGTATGTGTTGTTTCACGTTTAATTATTGAATAGGCTTTCTCTGTTTGTGTTTATGCATCTTGTGTAAATCCGTTAGCCCTTATTCGTTTTACCCTACCCCTATCTTCTTTATACTGTATTGTGTTTATAATCATTATAGCTTCTATTCTAAATAGCGACAATTATTTTACTTTCTATTACGTTTTATTTGCTTTTCATCGTGGTATTACCATTATCTAAATCCAAATGTTACATCTATAAATACATTAGTTCCTATTCCATTCATCACAATACAATTTACTCACCCGATTTATAATATAAAATGCAACCTCATTTAGTGCAGATTGTGTAGGTATATAGGGTTGAGGAAGGATTGTTAGATACGTTCTTGGTTTTCTGTTACCCACTACAAGACCATACAATTCACATGTTCGATAACTGTTCTTCGCGTTGCCTATCATCGTGTCTAACTTACTTCCATCCCCATTAACAATCCCCTACTAGAAATGCCAGCATTACGAACGTCCAAGATTCAGAAAACCAAACATGAGCCTGTCCTCCTCAACATTGACTAGCAGTCATACGTATCATAAAGAAAGGTCTAGGCGCGATCAGTGATCCCGAGAGAAAATACTACCCTTTCGTTTGATTATTGCTGATGTTGCTGGTATTGCTGGTGTTTGTTTCACCATTTAAACATTGCATCAATCGTTTCCCAACGTTCACAAAAACTCAAGTACTTCTCTCTAACCAAAAGAGATAGACGCTCCTGAAGGTATGTCCCGGTCGATTGAGGAGTTCACGTTTTTACAAAACTCGAGAAATACTGTAGATAGAATGTCATCGTCGGTTAGTAATCTGGTCTGACTGATGTTAACACTTTAATTAATCTGATAAATAGACGTATTTGAGAAGCAGCAAGAAATTATTTAAACGGTATGAATTGCAAGTAAGCGGATCGGATTGGAGGGTTATTTCGATGTCTGAGAGTAATATAATTGAAAATTTGTAATAGAATGATATGAGTAAGAGGAAGAACAGGAAGAAGGAAAGAAGATGAATGATGAGGACAGTGGTGATGGTGAACGATGTGCAAGCATGGGTATAGGGGGGCATTTGATAAAAACACGGACGAAAATGAGACGGATAGAAACTATGATTTCGTCACATATTGAAAAGAGCCAGAGTGAAATCCGAAAAGTCTGTTTGAGGAGAAGTTTGGTTGGATTTATAATCTATGTGACTGTATGTTTAGCTTAATGGCTTCGATCCTGTCTAAGCATTATCCCGTGGACATGTCATTTTTGGACTCTGTGACTGGAAATGATGTTTAACAGACGGCTTGCCATCATACTGTAATGATCCATCTCGTTTACCCGGAACAACTTACGACACCTGTCCAGCATCCGCATGTTCTAACGATGAAGCGCTTATTGGAGTCGGTGACTAATGACGGAGACGGCAATGATTATCGTTTCTCGAGGATGCTTAGGCTGGTAAGGTACAAGGAATATAAATTCAAATGATGGATAAATTCTATAATTGTTTATTAATTATAATATACATGTTTATTAGACGCTGCAAACCGATTTTTACATTTGACCTAATGGAACGTCTTATCATGAAGATTTTCCTTCTCCAGAGGGCAGAGTTTGGGAATCGCATTGAAAATACGTCAATCTCGTAACATGTCCGCTTCTCTATAACGATATTCCTATTCTAACGTTCATTGTCATTCATACCTGTTATGAGAAACAAAAACACGACAATGTCGATAGTCCTGTTAGCAAACTGAACACGTCCCACCAGCGGCAGCAGAAACAGAGAATTCTTTGAAAGGAGCTAAACAGGGCAAACAAAGCTGTATCCCGTTGCGAACACGACAATTCTCTTCCATAGTATCATTCATACCTGTTATGGGTACCAGCAAAGCCAATTGTCTCACTGCGAATGATACATTCATTCACACGTTGATGAACAGTTGCATATCTTTCCTGCATGTCAATATTCCGTCTTACATAGCGCACGGACCGCGAATACAGAAATATTAAGAGTTCATATTGTCACACATTGACATTTCTGCACGTGTGTTGAATACGTCATGATTATATCACAACAATAGATTTTGCATGAATTCACCTTCCAAGGTTTATTGTATCTCACCGGCCCGCTACGGAATGTCAAATTCCTTGCACAGAGGATGGAATTTCAACTGTCTCCCAGATCGGGTCAAGCGGTAATAGTCGATGGATTTGTTCTTGAATGGACGTTGATGCATCGCAAGTAGGAATTTTGTGTCCAAGAATGTATATGAAACCGGCTCTATTATCAGTTCTTATATAACACAATTTATTATTCTGTCTGTCATCCGCATTGAAGATATGGGATCTTCTTATGCGACTACCAACTAACGAACGGATGCTCGATACTCTAAAAATGATGGAAACGCCTGTGCAATGGAGTAACCTTTTTGACAGCCGATCGCCTTTCAGAATGCTATACGCCCTGCAAATCGTCGACTAGTTATTGAGAGGAGGAGATGAGACGGTGGACGCAGACGAATGGTGTGCGCGCTTTCTAGATAGGTGGATTGGATTACTTATTATCTGATGGTCATGAAGGCAGTATGAGTGTGAAGAAGCGTGCATGTTTGGGCCTTTTACTGAAGTCATTGACTTTTTTGCTAGCAGTAAGTAAACGTCTTGTTTTAAAGAGGTTTGTAGTGCAGCCTTTGGTAATTGGTTATGAACTCTTGTTGTGCGTAGATGGTTCCCCTGCTAGCGGAGAAACGTTCAAGAGAATCAATAAAGCCGATCTTGTTGTGAAGATGATAGAAATAGTACGGATCCATCCCACGAACAAGGTATATGAGAATTTGTTACGTTAACAATCAGATTTTAGAAACGTTTTTTAACAATGTTATTGATAATCCCTATTAGTGGAAGAGGATGTCTTTATTATCAAACACGCAACAAGGCTCTTGTTGTGCTTGTGTCTCAATGATGAAAACGCGCTGAACAGCCTTCTTAAATATCTCAATCTACGTCAATGGCTATTGTCTGCTCTCGCGCAATGTCAATCTGAAGAGTCGAGACAGGAAATTGCACGAATGATATTACAAGAAAGTTCAAAGAAATCATATGAAGCAACGCGTTTCTGTCGTGCATATAAGGACTATGACGGACAACCTCTCAATGTTGCCGTACAGATGGATGTTTTGCTGGATTATTTGACCGATTGGAGAACAGTGTGACCGGTACACCTCAGGCCGTATTGTTTAAGGAACATTTTTGGAGGAACGACAGTGCGGCAGATAAAATCGCGAGTGTACGCACGTATCTGAAAGGGAGGAGAATAAAGGGAGCGTTGAAGGGAGCTTGCAACTAGGAGAGATTTAGATGGGGGTATGTATCGCTTTTTTAATTATATTCGTTTTGATAGTGACGAGATAATGCTAAAGAGATATTATTAAATAGATAATAAATACTCTTGTACAAAGTGCGGAGTACATGTCGATGCAATTAAGAGGTTTGTACATATGTTATTATGTTTGCTATATTGTAGTCAAAATTATTATCAACCAAGCAGGGTTTGATTTCTATTCTCATCCAAATAGGACATGCTTTAAAAAATTACCAAATCAATTAATAATACATTTAAACCGGTTTGATTTCGATTTCGAAGCTTCAAAATCAACGACTTTTTTGAATTTCCTACTGAAATCAACATGGAACCATTCACTCTTGATTATTTAACGAAGAAGGAATCCGATCAACTGGACATGGACACGTCTAACAAGTCTCAATACGAATACGAACTCGTCGGTGTATTAGTACACACTAGCACCGACATTACTATTATCAAAGAACGCAAGCCAGCACCTGGCGATCCGTCAACAGAAAGACGATGGTATCAGTTCAATGATTCTAATGTGGAATTGTTTGATGCGAAGGACATTCCTAAACAGTGTTATGGCGGACCAGAACAGATTACCAAATGGGATACCAATCTACAGAAGTGTTACTCGAACATTTCCAAGACCGTATAGCGCGTATATGTTATTTTATTATTATTTTGAATGCAGTCGGATGTTGTGAACCCTTGCCAGATCTACGACTATACTGCGGCCACACTCTCATATTATATATAATTATAATACTACGTTACTATTACTGCACCGTGGCCAACCTACTTTGAGGTACAGTTTCTGGACGTTTCACGCTCAAGGGGCGCTACTACTAAATCATTCCGTCAAACCCGCATAACTTATGTGACGAGAACAACGCAGTTGGAGACGAAATAATAACCAACACATGGGACTGAGAAGATCGATTGGTTTTATTATTTCAAATTGGAATTTTAGGTTAAGACGAACGAAGAGGTCTAGGGAAGGAAGATGTATTGATGAGGATGAAGGAGTTTCTGTCGAATATATACAGTTGCTAGCTCATGTTAGCTACCACCAGATGTGTGTAAACACTGACGAGCCAGGATAAATAAATCTTTGCCGGTGAAGATGATGATGAAAAAGAAAATAATGTCCTATGCATAGAAATGATTGTATATCGATATAAATAGACATTCTAATTTAGGCACCCGCCAATTTCTTTCATCTTCTGTGTTGCCTACATTTACGCCTTCATTATCTTCAGCTTGTCTTTGCATTCCTTGTTTTGGGATAACGTTGACATAGATGTCATAAAGGCTGAATTTAGTTGAGTCTGAACGAGGAGTGTTGAAATAAACCATGCGAACGGTTGGGTTAAGCGGATCAGGAGTTTTGAATACTGACATGGTACCAATATCAAATACTCCGCAGCCCTTTACATTTCTAAACGGATTCAATGTCTTCATTGGCAGCATGGATGGGATCGCGTGGTGGGGACGAGATAAACAGAGAGCCAATAAGAAAGACTTAGCTCGAAAGTCGACCGAGAAATTGAATCGCAAGGACGACATTGATCAGACTAAACACCTATCGAGTGGAAGAAAGTAGTTGGCAGCAAGCATGTCGGAGAGGTCCAGAACGAAAAGCTGAATGTCGCCTAGCGCGTACGGACCTTGGATTATAACATTGGTGAATCTTTCCGTAGCAATGAAGTATGGGATTTCTTTTTCCAACTGAGATGTCATCATTGTCGATGCTTTGACATTCTGGCGTGAAAGGGCATCTGACAAAACTTGGGCGAGCTATCGCAGCTGGAAAGACGTGTTTTGTATGATGTGTCAATTGTTCGCCTCTATTACTACACCACCATTTGCTACCAAATATGTGTGCGTAAAACGCCTGCAAGTTCATGTTTGATGATACCTACGCCCTTATCAATACGGTTCGAATACAATGAATTAAAAGTGCTTGTACGCTAATAAGTTCATCCTTGCGACAAAAAATTGACTTTGGAAATGAGTTAATCTTTAAAGAGAAGAATTAAAGCCAGCGGTATTCAAAACAATGACCATACGTAAAATTTAACTTTATTTGACCTACTTAATGAGTGAAGTAGAGAGAGAGGTTGAGAATACTCCAAAGAATAAATTGATATGACTTTATTTATATGTAAATAACAACTTATATTCAATCCTTAATTCGTCCAACTGCTGAATCCACAGATTACAATGACTGGTAGAATCCCGTAAATTAGAGATCATACACATCAGGCATGCGAAGTTTTAGTCAAATCCAGTCTCTCTTGAGGACTGTGGTTCAAAGGTGAGATTGGATCGGGACTGACTCTTATCATAGCTGTTGAATTTTCTCTGATCCGAGCATTGACCTGCTTGGTCAGTTTCCTTTCTTGTGTCTTTAGGTTTCTGTATTCAACCTTCAAATCCTTTAAATATTTATATGCTTTTACATATAATCCCTCCAATTCTTCCGCGCTAACATCAGGTTTAATAATGTCAAACATGGCTAATATCCTTTGGTCATCCCCCGGTAAAGCTTCTATCGGAAGCAGACGACGTCGTCTATACAATGGCGCCTTGACTGCTTGTTTTTTCTTTACGTTTTTTATCTTCGATCCAGAGATACCGTCATTAGTATCTGATTTACCAGATACACTCGTTTCGCGGCGCCGTTTGGGTGACCGTCGCGTGATTGTTGTCCCAGTGTCCGCTTCGCGTATTAATTTCTTTCTTGGCCTTCCAGGGCCGCGCTTCTTCGGAACTACATACGTAACTTTTCAGTTGTTATTCGCGATTGTATCGGAGCAGTAGATGCTGAAGAGACCTTACCCGTAGTATCCTTTGAAATGTCCATATTAGCCGTGCCTTGTAATAAATCTTTGAGAGTGATTCCTTGCTGGATTTGTGCACGTCCTTATTATGTCGTCTCTGATTGTTTGTGCTACGGTAACGTAACGGCTAGTCCTGGCACTCCTCGCAGATCTTTCAAGTGTGTCGATGTGATTCAAAAATTGGGGGAGAATAATCGCGTCCGTTTGACAACCTTGGTCATGTGTCTTGGGTTTCTTTGGAATAGAAGGAGTGGAGATCTGATGCTCTTGGTCTGTTGGCTTTGCTTTCGTCAAATTTTCATGCAACTGCAGACTACTCTCTTCATTATCATCGTGGTCAAATGTTGATTCTGTTGCGGGACTATGATGCGTGCTGTCATGACTTTTATGAAATTGTTATTCATTTCGTGTATTGGATCTACATTTTTAGGATAATGAGATATACGGTTGAAAGAAAAGTTGTGGAGATGTTCGTCGAGATCCATCTGGACGCATCCAACAATCTCATTTAAATTCGGCCGGTGGTTCTCCATTTCGGAGAAATTCCAGTGCAAGATGATTTATGAACTGTGTTCCATACTTTCTTCCATATGATATAAAGGGCTCTTTGTTTGGATCAAAGATCCTCATATCTCTGTGAGGGGCAGTTCCACTGGGTACTTAGCTCGAACGAGACGTCAAGTGGTCGCGCAGGTATTACGCTCAGCAAGGCCGATAACCTACTGTCTTTTTATAACACACTACTCTTGTTCAATAACCGAGAACTTTGGTAATCAATTCCTGACATTGAAAACCCAAAACTTCTTAATCACCAACTAGCCGCTATCTGCGCCGAATAACTTGGATGTTCACCAACTGTTCGATAATTGTATCCCCAATGCCCCTCCGAGATCAATAAATAATCCCGAAATTTCATATTAGATTACTCGGTCAGGAGACGCGTGGAAATTATGTCACGAAGAAGAAGTGAGCATTGTGAGCGTACCGTCAGGATCGAAAATCGAGTGGATGTATTGCGAGCGTTGGATACTATGTCGAAAAGTAAGTGTTTTATGATTGAGGTGTTGCATATTTCGTTCGCAATTGAATAAACAGCCATAATGTCATTCCTCATCTCTCGCTTTTATTGTACCATCCCGACAGAAATCCTCTCTGGCATCCCTCCACGTTCTTCATCTTCTGTGTTGCCTACATTTACGCCTTCACTATCTTCAGCTTTACTTGTTTTTGGGATAACGTTGACATAGAGCTGAATTTAGTTGAGTCTGAACGAGGAGTGTTGAAATAAACCATGCGAACGGTTGGGTTAAGCGGATCAGGAGTTTTGAATATTGATATAGGACCAATATCAAATACTCCGCAGCCCTTTACATTTCTAAACGGATTCAATCTCCCTCTCAATGTCTTCATTGTCAGCATGGATGGGATCGCGTGGTGGGGACGAGATAAACAGCCAATAAGAAAGACTTGGTGGAGTTAGCTCGAAAGTCGACCGAGAAATTGAACATGTATTTATCAATGTCCGTTTGACTGTCTTCCCACACTGCTCACGGCTCTGCCGAAATCAAATCTCGCTCCTTCGTAAGGAGTTTCTTCCTACATCAGACTGTCCATATGTTCATGCACCCACAAAGGCCGAACTAGGAGAGAATTCACAGAATAATTTCACGCTTAAATGGATCAAAATATAGGAGATCAATGTTAGCTTGATTCGATAAGAATTGCTAAAATATAGATTCATTATATAAAACTTACGTAATAATCCAGTCTCCCATAGCCAGAACAAGCAACCAACTCCACGCCCTTCCTTACGCTGCAACGTTATCATCCCATCATACACCAGATGTGCACAACTTTTTCGATCTCAGTCTTCCGTATATTTCTCCAATCCTGAATAGATATATACCTCCATCGTGAGAACGGCATCACACGAGGAGTCTATACTACATTTCGACAACTTCTGAGATAGACGCTTGATAGTAGAAATGCGATCTACAGACATCAACTGCTTGATCTAGTTTGGTGGCTTGGAAGGTTGCTATTATCCAGAGTTTCGGATATGCATAGAAAAAGTAAACCCATATCTTGATTGTCTATTCGTATTTCATGGATGTAAGGATGTTCGTATTACAACATCTTGCTCAATTTTATTTCTATTGTGCCATTATATGGGAGTATTACAGACTTAGTTATCATTTTATGTGTCATGCCAATGCTAAGTCGCTGCAATGTGTTCATGACGCATGCTGCGTATAGGGAGATACCTTGCAGAAGAAAATGTCAACGCAGGTGCACTCCCCAAGGCTTAATAACTCTGTCAAGGATTGCGATATGTAATACACATACTCTTCAACAATCAGTTCCCATTATTGTCATGAATCGGCGACTGATACATGAAATTGCATATCCGGTTCGTGGACTGACCGCCCAAGATTCATCCTTTTCAAGAAGAATGGCCTAGTCGACAAACATATACTGCTTAGCAAAGCAAACATTATGAGTAAACTATTCATGATCATCTATGCAGATAAGAGTTAAAAGGCAATTTAGAAAACGGATATGCAGCACTTACATTATCTTACTCTTATCACTGATTGCGTCCATGAAACCATAATCACAAGTTCATGACCGTAATCAGTCGAAAAGTCTTTCTCCACCAACATTGGAATGTGGAAATGATGCGAAGGCTTTAATCCATCCATACCACCCATAGGCAACACCATGACATAACGCAAAACTTCTATATAAACATGGTACCAATACCAGATATTCTCGCAGCTCTAAACGGATTCAATCTCCCTCTCATTGTCTTTATTGTTGACTGACTGTAAAGAGGTTGAATATTTTGAAGTCCCAGACTAGGATTCAACAGGGTTATAGACGGTTAGACACAAACTTATCTTCAGTGTCAGCATGGATGAGGTCTCGTGCTATGTTCGTGGTTAGACTGGAAGTTGTAGAAGAATGCAGTTGGCGAAAGGAGGTCCAGGAACGAAAAGCTGAATGTCGCCTAGGCGTGTGCGAACCTTGGATTATAATATTGGCAAAGTTCCGTGTAGTAATGACGGAATAACGGCGTAGACAATACATCCTATTAAACCTTTTGCCACTGAGAGATGTCATAAGCTTTCACCTATTTCTGTCGATGCTTTGACATTCTGGCCTGAAAGGCCGAAGGGGAGTGACCCAACAGGCGCGACTTGGCCATTGGAAAGTAAGAGCTTCCGGATCTAAAAATCCAATAACGATTGACAATTTGTTAATGACGATATCTAGAAATGGCTCAAAACGTCGAATATTCGTACGGACAAATACCAAAGTATCACATTGGTGTTGACTATGGGAATCAATCAAGCAGTATGGAAACATATTAAACAAAATAGAAGATGTTTTGACAGATTTAATAATATACGCTAATTATATCAATTGAAAAAATTTTGCGCTTTACTTACATTGCTATTACTTGTCAACTTGCAGAAAGCAACCTCGTTTGAAACGTAATCTAATTCGGGTTTTTCTATGTTTCCTCTGTAGTCGCTATTCTCAAATAGGCCGCCCTGGCTCGGGGTATTATTATTATGCGAGGAGGGAGTTTGTTCTTGATGTTGGGCATTACTCATTTCACTTAGTAATAATATATAAAGATCAACAGCATGTTCACTGACGATGAAACCAGGCTGATCCCATTGGCATACACTTGTACTATAGAATTCCGACCGACATCGTTTGATTTTCGGTAATAAAAGCCTGCATTATCGAGTGCTTCCCTGCCATAAATACCAATGAATTTAAGCTTAAATCTTTCTTCTTTGAGCAACTCATACCATTGTCCTTGAGATTTTAGATATGAAAAAAATATATTTATCAACATCCGATTTACTGTCTGTGTCCATGCATCCACGAGGAGAGAATTCACGGAATGTTTCACGCTAAATGGATCAAAACATAGAAGATCAATGTTAGCTTGATTCGATAGCAAGAATTGTTAATTTATAATTTCATTATAAAACTTACGTGAAAACCGTGTAATAATCCAGTCTTCCATAACCAGAGCAAGCAACCAGCTCTACATCCTTTCTTACGCTGCGACGCTATCATCTCATCATACGCCAGAAGTAGAACGGTATCACACGGGAAGAATCTAATATTACATTTCGGCGGTTTATGAGAGAGAAAAGTAGGCCCCGTTTTGATCGATGTGTCAGGTTTCGGAGAGATAACGATTGGGTGATACGTACGTATGAGCAAGTATTTTTTTGTGCTATTTAGAACAGAATCGTAAACTTAAGGAAGACTGAGGCCATAACGCGCTTCATGGCGTATATGGTGCAAGGCACCTATAGTCATCAAAAAAATGTAGATCAGTCCGAAATTTTCAAATGTCGATATTCACGTGATATTATCAAATTCTTAAATTTTATTGGCTA